>JAQFVV010006241.1:8198874-8515967 GCA_028023455.1 Epiperipatus broadwayi | reverse complement strand
AATTACAATATTAGAAAATAGATTTCATTATAATATTGGCTACTAAACTTATTTATTAATTTAGGTTCTAATATCGTAAACATCAATAAAAGTAACAAATTCTAGGTTATATCACAAAATTAATAAAGCAAAGCCAAAGGGATGGAGGAGGTAAATAGGATTTTATTATACCCCATACATCACTAATCATCCAAGAACAAAAGCATTAAGATAAATATTCTCTCAAAATTTCAATAAACCTTGCGCATGTTATCAGTGACAATATGTGTTCTTATATATGATCTATTGAATATATTGGATTTTCTGGTACTATGTTATGACAAATAGAAATGGTATAGTCAAGTTAAATTATAACTGATTCATACAATGTTCACAAATTTAAATAAACAAATAAATAAAATAAAAGACCATCACATATACTTACTTCTATACATGGATAATGTACATTAATTAGATAAATAAATAAAATAAAAAACCATCACATGTATTTATTTCTATATGTCAGGGTGGGAAAATAGCGGTCTGGTAAGTTTTTTGTGGCCTGCCAAGACAGTCAAAAAAATCTGCCTTGAACCAAGATTTCCTTCCCATGCACAACCAAAAATTTGTATTATATTCTCCACCAAGATACTCATACGATGCACAGTGCTTTTCCAGTTGACCGGTTAATTTCATTTTTGTCTTTGCAACAGTAAATATATAAATTTCCAACTTTAGTGAAACCATGAACTCTCTGAAAAAACATAAAATTGGTGATGAATGTCGTGTGTTTAATGAAGAATGAACAAACAAATATTTCTTTGGTAACACAGGGAATAGAACAGTGTGTTTATTATGTCATGAAACGATAGCTGTATTTAAGGAGCACAATCTGAAACTACACCAAGAAACAAAACATAGCGAATTTGGCTGCAAACTTTCCGAGGAAGAACACAAAATAAAAGCTAAAGTGTGTAAAAAAGTTGAAGCAACAAACATTATTTACAAGGCAATCATCACTTCAAAATAGCGCTACAGAAGCAAGTTTCACGGTAGCCTACAACCTTGCTAAATGCAACAAGTCTTTTTTGGATAGCGAGTTTATTAAGCACTGTATGGTAGAGGGTGCAAGCATATTGTGTCCTGATGTGAGAAGCAAATTTGAAAGCATTTCATTGTCAAGAAGGACTATAGTATACCGTGCATTGACTCAATTATGATGAACAACTGAACTGCAAACAAAGATTTTGTTTGGTTTTCATTATCACTGGATGAGAGCACAGATAACGAACGGATCATCTTTATAGTGGAATTAATGAAAATTTCATCATCACAGAAGAATTACTTGGCCTAGAATCAATGAAAGATAGAACCACTAGTCAGGACTTGCTTGAGTGTGCTGTGAATTGTATGAAGAAAAATGGCTTGTCCTGTAACAAAATGGCAAGCATTACAACAGATGGGGCCAGAGCTTTCAGTGGGAAAAATGTAGGTATGGTTAAGCTTTTAAAAAAACATGTTACAAGCAAAAGATACAGACAGTGATATCTTGTCTTTTCATTGCATTTTGCATCAGGAAAGCCTTTGTAAAGCTTTCTGGACTTAAAGCATGTGGCAGATCTTATTGTTAGTGTGGTGAACACAATCAGAGCAAGGGCACTCCACCATTGACATTTCAAATCTTTTCTTAAGGATGTAGAGGCAGAGTATGATGACATAATTTACCACAACAGTTTGAGATGGTTGAGCCTGGGCAAAATGATAAAAAGAGTCTGGGTATTGCAGAATGAAATCCTCTTATTTCTGGACACGAAGGAAATATTTCATGATTTTGTTACAAAAACAGGATGTAAGGAGTGGAGATATGAGATGATGTTTGCAGCTGATGTATTTGAGAAATTGAATGAACTGAATGTGACATTGCAGGGAAAGGAGTTGTTTGCACATGAAATGTGGAAGCATGTAAAATCATTCAAACCAAAACTAGATCTATTTGCAAGACAAGCAGATGAAGTCAATTTTTTGTCATTGCCCTTTATTAGGAAACAGAAATTGCCTGAAAGTGTTTCTGCTAAGACTAGAAATCATCTGCAGAGTTTGGAGGATTAGGTCACAAGAAGATTTCAGGACTTGAAGAAAATTGAGTCTAAATTCAATTTACTCTCTTATCCCATCACTGCTGATATTGATACATCACCCTGAGAAGCTGCAGCTTGAACTTATTGACATGCAGTCAGATCACACCATGAAAGAAATGTTTAATGCCGTGACATTAGTTGACGTTTATAAATCGTTGTCTGCTGAAAAATTTCCATGTAAGAAGAAATTTGCTGGGAAAACGTTCTCTATATTTGCGTCTACATATATTTGTGAGCAAAGTTTTTCTTGCTTGAAGATCAACAAGAGTAAATATAGATGCTCTTTGACAGAGATTAACTTGCAAGCTGTGATGAGAATCTCAACAAGCAAAAACTCCTGATTTCAAAAAAATTGTAGAAAAGTGTGATAGGGTACATTTTCTACTTGCAGCTATAGATGATGGCAAAAGATTAATCAGTGGATTAAACCACCAGCACAGAAAACTGCCATATAACATTATACAATAGTGTTAACATTTACTTAAAAATAAAAGACATAAAATTACCCTTATCAATAATCTGTTAATTTAGGAGGTACGTGCTGTCTTACTCATGTGAATTAAGACATAAAATGAAATAAAGACTTTATTATAGGAAACAACTGAGATAACATCACACTCTGCCTAAAATGTGGGCAAAATAATAATATGTAGTAAATATAATAACAAGTATAGGCACCGAACCCTGGGAAGACATACGGGATTAAGCCATGTGATGTTGATGCATCTTATAGATTCATTAAATGATCATTAAACCTTTATGCAAGTGCTGTTCCCTAATAATTGATTCTCTTCAATCCCTATATCATATGTTCAATCCAATTAATTTACATTGATAATTGTTTTAGGCACAATATAATGTATACCATGAGATTTCATACACTTATAAGATAATATAATAGAAACTAAAATAAAATATGCACTCATTCAAATAACGACACTAAATTAAAATACATAATATTTTAAATATATTGACTATTATTCACCAATAAAATCAATAGCATATTTTCTTAATACTTAATGTACAACATATATAAATTAAATAGTTTCAATTATAACATATAGAATCTTAAGAGTTTGATTGTATTCCTCTTCGTTTCCACTCATAATGAAAATTCCATAATTAATTGATTCATGCATAGGCTCTCTGAATGTACAAGATATTTTTTAAAAGATGGGTTTATATAATTCTAATTAGAGTATTTCTCAAATGTTAATAAACTTCATTACTTATATTTTAGGCGTTACTCCAAAGTTAAAATATTTTCATTATCTTAATTTATCTAGTCAGCGTCGAAGATTAGGAATGATTATTCGAGCAAACAATTCCCACAATTGCTATGACAGTTATAAAATAATTTTCTGGTTAGCTGTTTTTTTCTTTCAATAACTATTATTATTACTTTAATAAGATAACTCACATAGCAGGAATGTCATCTCTAATATAAGTTCAAAGTGGGATATAGCTAATTCTTTATTGTTCAGACACTGGCACACAAAAAGGTTAATATAACATTTCACTCTGCACATATGTGTTAAAGTCATAAAAATAAAATTTTATATGCAAGGTTAATATAGTATTCCACTCCGCAAATATATGGTATAATTATATAATTTAAAATCATAAAAGTAAAATATATCCAAGATTAATATAGTCTGTAAGGGATAAAATATTTTCAGGTAGACTGACTTTAAAGACTGTTATTCCTGCGTCGCGATTGATAATATCAGTCCATTTCAATTGTAGATGTTTTGGAAGATAATTAGCAGTTAAACTCTCAATTAGCAGACTCGAACAGACTTGTCTAAATTTAGCTACTCATATTGTTATCAACACATAATAACATTGCAATTTAAATTATATAAGTAAAATTTTTAATTTAACTTCTTTCTTTGTCCTTAATTTTAAGAAGTTCTCATATTCGTTATATGTTTAATAGCAAAAAAAATTTTTTTTATCTTCACATACTTGTTGTTTCTATCTTCATTTAAAAAAAAAAATCTCTGAACATTCTCGCTTTCTCTCCATCCAATTATATTTCTCTTCATTTACATATTTCTGTTAAAATGAAAGAGAAGAGAAAAAAATGTGTTTATCATATTTCATCAACTAGTTCAAAATAAATAAAATAAATCATTTTAATTAAACTAAAGCTATTCTTTAGTATTAGTTAAAGAGAAAAATAAATAATGATTATTATTATTATTTGTATCTTTTTACTAAATTTGATATAATATGCTGTTGGTTTTGCAGGTTAAACACAGCTTGTCTAACTCAGTGATTGGAAAAAGGGCAAAATTAATATATGAGAAAAAATATATACAATAAGCCAAACAAAAAATGAAATTATATAATCTCATCATTGAGTTAATTTGAATACAAGCATCAAGTATATACAAAGTGCTAACTATGATAATCAAGTCATCTAGAAGATAAAGAAATTTTAAATCAGTTCAACTAAGCTTTATATTTTGTACCAAAATATAAGGTTACAATATGTATATATTATATCACATATCTTTTTAAAAATATAATATTTAAAATCTAAGATTAGCCTTATTGGCATATTATCTACATTTTTTTATTTTCAAACAAAATATGAATGTTCAATTGTTTTAGGTATAAAATCTTGTACTCTTTTTCATTAATTACTAAGTTTTGTTTAATATAACCTAATAAAGTTTTATATTTAAAGTTTATGATATTTACTGGATCTTTATTTATTTTGTGATATGTTTGTTTTCCCACATCTTTTATTTTCTGTAATATCCCAATTTATCAAAAATAATATATCTTGATGATTTATCTTCATTTGTTATTATTAAATTTTATTATTGCCTTTTCCACAACTTATTTTATCATAAATTTGACATTCCACTCCTTTTTATAATATTTCTATTTTTTGTTAATAGCATTATAAATTTTTTTACTGTAGTTAAGTTTTTAAATTATTCATATTATCTGCAGATTCCAACCTAATAGTAGTTCTTTTACATATGTTTCTACATATATTTAGAGCATTTTTTAGAATTACACAATTATTTTTTCTTTTCTTATTTTCTTTATTTTTTATATTAAAATGATTATTTATTTGGCTCTTTGATTTTATTTCTTTATTATTCAATCACTTTTTCATTTGATCTCATAATGTTTAAGATAATCAAATAATTCTTTAGATATATAATTAAGAATATTTTTTAATATTTTTATTTACTTCTATATATTTTTCTTTTAAAAATAATTCTAATATTATTTATTGAATCTTATTATATAATATTTCATTCTTTTTAACTTTCCTGTATCATTTTACATTTACTTAAAAAGGTCAATTGACATTTTAATTCTTCAATTTTTAAAAAATAAGTTTATTACACTATGTTCCAATGGATAAGTTTTTTCTCCACATCATTATAGAATAACTTTTTGTTATCTCTCTTGATACAATGATCTAAACAATAAATATTCATATCTTAATTCAAATATTGATAAACTTTACATACAATTGGCAATAAACAACTTAAGATTAAATAAAATATATTTGCATCATTAAAATAGTAATGTATTATATTTTAAATAAAAACAGAAGTTCTGAAATATAACATAGGATGGGTTATGAATGTTTTATACATTATGTTATCAATTGTGATTGACCATATAGAAGAAAAATGCAATTGATAAATATTATTAAATAAATTATAGAATAATATAGATATGTTGATATAAATGAGGGTTACTAGAAATATACATACATAGATAGGTACATACATACATAATTTAATACAATAAATGATGTGATTCAACAAATATTGTTTTATCATGCCAAAAATTGTCTATCTGAAGTTTGTGATGATGCTATTTTAGTAGTAATTATAGAATGATTACTTCCATTATCTAATATTAATTGTTAAACATTTTTTTAGAAAAATTCAAATTTGGTCCAAACTTTTCAAATACATTCAACTATTAATAATAGCACACAGGTTAATACATAACACAACATTTTGATTCTTCTTCTCTCTTCAAGTGTTGCTGGCCTGACCAAGGACAGAACTAGCATGGGAATCGAACCTGGACCTTTAGATTCATGAATATTGAATGAAAATGGATTAAAATATTTAGATATATGCTTTTAAAAAAGGTTTATGGAATAATACATAAAACAATATTTAAAAATAAAGAAAAAAGAAGGAATTAATCAAAACTCATTTCAAATTGAAAAACTGTAGACTAGCATTAAATAATATTAATAATAATTACAACTCATTACAGCCATTCCAACTCAAAAAAAAAGTGAAAATAAGAAAGAGAGAAAAAAAACTACTCTAGAAATGAGTTTTGTGATGACTAAACAAACGGATCTGTGAAACACAAATATATTGACATATAAAAACATGCAGGTCCTTTTTTTTTACTTCATATATTACAATGTTGTCTTTTAATTTCTTCAGCAAAACAAATTTTCTTTCTGAATTATTTCAATACTATGTCTAATTGTAGCTCTCCAATGTATCCTATTCTCTACTATATCTTCTTAATGGAAACAATTTATCTTTTTAAAATATCTAAGATAATTCTTATAATGTAAACAGTCTACTACTCTGAAACTGTAAAATACCCTTTGAGGAAGACTTGCATTATTCATTTATTTACATGTCCAATTTAACAGTTATAATTTTGCAACAATGATCTCTATAGTATCACATACAGCAAGTTGAAGAACATTGATTAGATTTATTATGAAACCATTGCATTTTTAAAAAAATATACAACATCCTTAAATAAAACTTTGTTAATACCTTTATATTGTGCTAATAGCACTTCCATACAATAAATTAGATAAAGTAACATCTCTATATACAGCTAAGTTAGTTATAGTACTTGTCTCAATGTGATGAAATATTCTGCCTTTTAACTTAAAAGCTGCAGCAGTACATTAGTCTTTGTTATACATCATCATCTAAATCCATCTTTCCACTTATAAAACTATGAAGATATTTAAGCTGGTTTATATTCTTAAGTTAAAAAACTATTCAAACTAAAAGATACTGAGGATTTTTCTTAAGTGACTGATAAAAAATTAGAGTTTTTTGAACATTAATTAAAAACCAAAGTTTGTATACAAGGCAAAACTCTCCATACAGTAGTGCCATTCTGTGCCAACCAGAGTAATCAATGGATGCAAGAAGGCTTGTAACAATTATGTGCTGGTATAAGACAGTGATCATGTGATGTAAAGTTTTTATAAATTATATTCAAAATATTAAGAACATTCTGTAAATCACTTTTTGAAATGGAAAAATAGCACAATCATTAGCACACAGTATATAAAATCCAAAAAGAAGTTATTGTATCAATGCCTTTAATAGATTCAAATAAAAAATTCCATCAAGAAATCTGTATTCTATCTTGTTCCCTGTTTAATTAAGTTGCTTATAAACGATTCCAAAGACCACTGTCATAAAATTAAAAACAGTGTCGGAATAACAACACATTCTTGTTTAACATCTTGTATCTGCTTTTAATAGATTTAAATTAAAAATTCCATCATAAAATCTGTACTGTATCTTGATCCCTATATGATTAAGCTGCTTATAAACAATTCCAAAGACCACTGTCATAAAATTAAAACAACATTGGATCAACTACACATCCTTGTTTAACACCATTTTCATTTCAAATGCCTGACATTTTCCACTTGTAGTAATAACATTTCTTCTTATTCCATCATTTTTGGTAATCTACTAATTTCAAATAATGTCATAAATGTATTCTGTTAACAGAATCAAATGCCTTGACCAATCAATAATATTAACATGTACATCCTTTCTTTTTTCCATAACTTTTTTTCTTTTTGCATTTGCCTGGCAATAAAATCTATGACTATAATGCTTCTTGATTCTTTAAAACCATATTGAGTCTCTGGAAAACATTAATCTGTTCTGAAAGCAATCTATTCAATAAAAATGTTGACACTATCTTGCTGTAGTGAATAATAATGATATTCAATGACAATTACTGTAATAATGTGTACTTCCTTTGGTTTTTAAAAACTGGATCAATAACAGCATAAATAAATCAAAATCTTTATATGTTGTATTCAAAACATTAAGTATATTCTGTAAATAATCTTTTGAACTGCCAAATATAGCTTAATCATCAGTATACTACAAATTCAGAAATCAAAAAGAACTTCTTGTTTTCACTTTTAATGAATTCAAATTAAGAATTTCACTATCAAATCTGTATTGTATCTTGATCCCTGTTTAATTAAATCACATATAAACAATCATAAAAGACTACTGACATAAAAATTGAAAACAATATTGGAGAAAGTACATATCATTGTTTAACACTAGTTTTCATTTCAAATGCCTTAAATTTTCCATCTATAATAATAACATTTCCTCATTCCATCATAAAGAAATAGTACAAATAAATTTTGTTGGACAACCAATTAATTTAATATTTTCCTAAAAGTTCGTGATGATGGTATTTTAGTTGTATTTATATATTGGATTACTTCCATCACTTAATATTAAGTATTGAATGTCTTTAGAAAAATTTAACTTTATTTAAATTTTCCAATTATAATCAATTGTTAGTAATGGACACAGGCTAAACATGCATAATGTTTCAAGAGGTATTCTCCTCTCTTCTTCAGGTGTTGCTAGTCTGACCAGTGATAGATTAACATGGGAATCAAACTGGGACCTTAGACTTTTGAATATTGAATTTTAAAGTAAAGCTCTAACCAACCTGGCCATCCTGCCAAAGACAATAATCAGTAGAAATTTCATATTCTACTGATTTCTCTGCTTTTGCTTAAAAGCAAAGTTGATTAGTGGTTTCCATACATTACATATAATCACATTAGGTTGATATATGGGTAATTCCCATTGTTCATTGGTATATACATTCAATTGGAAAATACAAAAATATTGAATAGAGAGGAAAAGCTACAAAAAAGAAAATTCAAAGAAACTGCTCGCATGACAATGGCAAATAACTCCATAAGTCAATCTAGTGTGACTATACATAATGTAGGAAAACTATTAAATAACCTTGTTCTTAGAAAAAAGTAGAGAAATCAGAAGGAATCTCATAGATAAGTATATGAAATTTCTACTGAATGTTGCCTTTTGGCAGGATGGCTCAGTTGGTTAAAGCATTGTCTTAAAATTCATTATTCAAAAATCTAAGGGTCCAGGTTCAATTCTCATGCAAGAACTATAACTGGTCAGGTCAGCAACACCTGAAAGAGAGAGATAATAATACCTCTCAAAATGTGTGCATATATTAACATGTATGCTATTACTAACAGTTAAATGTAATTAGAAAATTTAAATATAGTTATTTTTTTCTAAAAACATTCAATACTTAATATTAAATTATGGAAATAGTCCAATATATAAATAAAACCAATTAATTTCACTATTAATTTCAAACAATGTCTAGCAACAAAAACCATGTCTATAGTGTTTACTGATTCTTTAAAACCACATTGAATCTTCGTAAACATTCAACAATTATTAGATGTAACATATTCAAGAAATTCTTGAAGCAATCTTTGTTATAGTGGAAAATAACAATATTCAATGATAATTATTGTAATCTTATCTATTCCTTTTGTTTTTAAAAAGTGGAAAAATAAAAGCAACCTTAAAATTGGATGGCACAATTTCATGCATCTACACATTCTTAAAAAATCTCAATATTTCTGAAGCAACATATCATCACTATATTTCAAAACTTCTCCAAATATTTCATAAAGATTTGTAGCCTGTTTATTTATTTATTTTTTTTTAAGTGTCATAGCATCGTCCGGGACGCGAACCCGCAACCCGGGCAACTGCCTGCAAGTGCAAGGCAGTCGCGCTGACATCTCGACCACCAATGCAAGACTAGCCTGTTTATTTTTAAGACTACAAAGAGATGTTTTGATTTCATTAAATTAAATATCTGTCCAAATCTAAATGAATTAATAAAATGGATATATCATTTAAAAGTCATCTCAATTTCTTGTATTATTATTCAAAGATGATAAAAATATTTCTTTCATCTCTTCAAAATATCATTGTGATCATAAAAGAGAATACCATTGCTAGATTTAATAGGATAGTGATACTGTTTCCCAAATCCATATATTGCTTTTAATACATCAAAGAGATCGAGAATGACAATTATAACAAATATTTATCTTTTTTTGCAGTTTTAATCTACTAATTATTTTTAAGTTTACTTATCAGTCATGGAATTTCTTCTTTCAGATCTCTACATTTATTATAAAGTTCCACATTCAATCTTATTTTGCAAGCAGACAATGCCACTTGTTTCCTTTTAATCATATTACTAATAATTAGGTCATTCTCAGAAAATCACGATTCTTATTTTTATTGAACCCAAGAATAGATTTACTTGTGTCAATAATACAATTAAGATAATTCCATGCTTCAGTAATATGATAGTCCTGGAAATCTAAATTAGTCATTTTAGTGTTTAATAATTGTTGAAATTTAATATATATTGTAGATCTTTCTAAATAATTAAAAAGGCAATTATTTTAATCTTAAAACATAGTTATGATCTGTCCAACAACCTGCATTTCTCTTGTACTCTGACTTCTAACTATGAAATAATCTATTAAATGCCTGTGTGTTGAGTATGTATATATCCATTTTCTTTATAACAGTTTTTCTATCTAAACAAATTGTTTGTGATAATCAATCCATATGTTGTGCAAAAATTCAATAATAAATCATTTGAATTTACATCACTCTTACCACTATTTCCAATAACTTCTGGCCAAAGTCTACTATTTGTACCAACATATTGAGCCGGATTGATTTCCGATTCAATGGTTTTATTACTAAAATTAAAAAGGGAAAACAACTTCATTTTCATTAAATGTCTAAGGCTCAATTTTTTTTATTATTATTTAAAACACATACGCATTTATATTTTAAAATAGATTATTTAATGTTTATAAAATTGATTGTAAAATAGTACTTTCACCGTCTGTTTTAATCAATTTGATTAAAAACAGGCAAGCTTGCTAATTATATATTCCTGTTGCTTTTATTATAATTATTTTTAAAGTTAATTCTAAAAAGCGGAGATTTAGTTTTGTATTTGTCGTTTTTGTTTCAATTATCCCTGGTTGGAAGTCTTAAATTAGATTGAGGGGAAATTAATATTTGTCCTGCCTGAAATATAGAATGGACACTAATGAAAGTTTTTCACGGGAAATGTAGCAAGGCAAGGATAGCCCGCCAATTTTCAGGAGAGAGGAGATTCAGTATAGAAATAGACACTTGGATTATTGCCTGCTAAGAGTCATATGGTTTTGAGTAGCTGTTCGGACATTTAATTCCTGTTAAAAACTTAAATAATTATTGACAAGCTTCGTTGCTGTGCAAGATGTCAAAATCTGCCGCTATGAGTTTTGCCATCATTAGAATGTCTTGCTAATTTAAACAAAGGACGGACCCATGCCTACCAGCTCTCCTTCAGTCATGCCATGAGCCTCTAAAATAAACACTGCCTCTACCTTGCCGCTGTCAAAGGACCTGAAAGATGAACTATTATCAAAAGTGCGCACTCGTCACTAAATCACTAGAACTCTGCCTTACCATAAGCTAAACTTTTTCCTATTCTAGCCAGAGTAAATAAGTTGCATTTAATTAAATCTCCACTTAATCTAACGATAAGTATGTTATAAGGTTGTATTAATTATTTATTATCAGTATTTATCTTTTCTAGTATTTAAAGTGTGTCTTGGAATCTTAGTTTTAAGATTACAAGTTTGTTTGCAATTTTCGTTTATCAGAGGGTGCACTAGGAGATTGTATTTTATATGTTTAATATATACCTGATTATTTCGATAACTATTACAAAATGCATTGGCAGTTTTCGTAGTCTTTATTTATTCACCTGCCCTTAGTTGTAAAATAAAGAATCTTTAAGCATATTTCATTTGCGCTGTTTGTGCAAACAACAAAATCTTTTTGCTGGCTATTTGTCAAGTTATTTCTTCAGGTTGTCTGAAAATAGTCTATTTCTTTCTGGATTACGTAAGATCATAATCAAATATCTGTTGCTGTCTTGTAGGTGAGATGAACCACATTTACTTTGAATGTAGTATTACGTGCAGCAGTCCTGTGGCGTTTTAACGACAGTAATTAGAATATTACTGCTCAGACGTCCATGCTGGTTAAATTGATTTCCAGCGGGACAGTAACTGTTTTATTACCTCTGATTCAGGAAGCTAGAGTTTTGTTTTTGTAATTTTACAACTGGCCAGCAAGAAGATATTATCCTAACCATTTCATATATTTTAAGTGAGAGAATTTTGCTGCCAAAATGTTTAATGCCTTCATGTTTGTCGTACTCTTGTGCACTCTCTGGTAAATATACGTATGTTACTATAAGCCACTTTTGTATTTGTGGCTAGATGTCTTCACTCTATTGCACAACTTTTAATAAAATTAATAAATTGTTTAAACTTAATTTGGCTGATGTTTGTCTTTGTGTTTTGATTTCTCAACTGTCTAAACAATATTTAGGATATCTTGTTTCTTCCTGAGTTTAGTCTGCTGCGTTCAGGTTCGCATATCCTGTCCACCCTTAAAATAAATGTCTAGTTCCTATTTTCAGACTAGTGGCGCCCCAGTGGTCAGTATATGTGAATCTCAAATATCTTTCTCCCATTACATATATAGTAATTTTTGGCACCCAATGTGGGGCTTCCAAGGTTTCAAGCTCATGTGAGATTTTGTTTAGACGGTTGAGAAAGATTTCAGGTGTAAGTGGCAAGATCTAGTCAGTAGAGGTTTGATTTTTGTTAATTATTGCAGGTATTGTTGGAGCAAGTTTGGTAGAATGGGGTTTTGTCTTTTTCATATGACATAAATAAATAAACAATAAATAGCGTATTTTCTAAAAAAAGTCTGTCGGAGTTAATTTTTTTTGAAGAGTAAATATATATAGTTCATCTTTTTCATATAACATAAATAATAAATAGAGTTTTTTTTGTTGTTGTTGTTTAAACAAAAAAAAATCGTTCGGAGTAAATTTTCGAATTTAAAAGTAGTAAAAATAGTTTGTTGTCTTCTTGCATATAAATAAATAGTGTTTTATTTGCTTTGAGATTTTTGTTTAAAAAAAAAAGTTAGTATAGCGAGTTAGCCTTGTGTAAAAATGGAAGGTAAAGAAGGTGACAGGGTGGCAGGTTTGAAGAGAGCCCTGTTTCATTTAAATACCCCCAGATAGCAGGAGAGCGAGACACAGATGATGATAAAGTTGATAATAGAAATGAAACAAAGTCAGCAACCGTGATGAAAGAAATACGACAAGAGTTGCTAGAAATAAAACAGAGTCAACAAACAATACTGGAGGAGCTGAGAGCAGAAATGAAAGAAATGAGAAGAGAAATGACAGGAAGAGTAGAAGAAACTCAACAAAAAGAAGTGGAGATGGAAAAGGATTTGAAAAATGAGATGAGTAAAGAGTCAGGAAGTAGAAAAAGTAATCGTAAAAGATATAGAAATTGAAGTAGCACAGGAGAGTACTAGGACAGAGAGGGTGGAAATAAAGTTTGAAATAAGTAGAGAGTGGAGAGAGATAGATAGTTTGGTGGAGAAAGAAAATCTTGGAGACAGTTATAAATTACCTCAAGAGGTTAAAAATGATTTGAGTAAAATAACTGTTAGTTGTGAACAGGGGTTTAAAACTAAGGAAAAGTTTTCAGAATATGATTTTAAAACAGAAATAAAAGCCATTTATAAAACAATCTTATTCAAGGCACGTAAAAAGTCTGTGGGAAATGAAGTGTTGCCACTTACTAGTGTTAATATGACTAAAAATAAAGTAGGAAAAGATGAAGAATTGGGAAGTTTCGTTAAGAAAAAGATTCAGGTATATACGCTAGAAAGCAAAACAGAATGGGAAAGAGACAAAATCATAAATTCTAGGCAGGTAAAATATAAGAGGGAAAGGAACTTATTTCAGAAAATTAATAAAAAGAGTAAAAGAACCGCCGGACAAAAGTTAAAGGTTCGGCTTTTAGCAATGGGACGGATTGTTTTAAAACAGATAAAAAAAAATTTGTTAATGATTTATGAGAATGGATAAATGTAAGAAATGAAATATTGGTTTGGTTTTTCATGAGTGTGTTCAGCCAAATTCCTAGGGGTAGTTTTTGAAATGTTTTTAGTTTAAAAAAAAAAGAAAAAAAAAGTTGCAGGAATGGTTTTTTTTTTTTTTTGATCACGTGTTGAGGCAGTTGAGCCGAATTGATTTCCGATTCAATGGTTTTATTACTAAAATTAAAAAGGGAAAACAACTTCATTTTCATTAAATGTCCAAGGCTCAATTTTTTTTTATTATTATTTAAAACCCATACGCATTTATATTTTAAAATAGATTATTTAGTGTTTATAAAATTGATTGTAAAATAGTACTTTCACAGTCTGTTTTAATCAATTTGATTAAAAACAGGCAAGCTTGCTAATTATATATTCCTGTTGTTTTTATTGTAATTATTTTTAAAATTAATTCTAAAAAGCGGAGATTTAGTTTTGTATTTGTCGTTTTTGTTTCAATTATCCCTGGTTGGAAGTCTTAAATTAGATTGAGTGGGAAACTAATATTTGCCCTGCCTGAAATATAGAATGGACACTAATGAAAGTTTTTCACGGGAAATGTAGCGAGGCAAGGATAGCCTGCCAATTTTCAGAAGAGAGGAGATTCAGTATAGAAATAGACACTTGGATTATTGCCTGCTAAGAGTCATATGGTTTTGAGTAGCTGTTCGGAAGTTTAATTCCTGTTAAAAACTTAAATAATTATTGACAAGCTTCGTTGCTGTGCAAGATGTCAAAATCTGCCGCTATGAGTTTTGCCATCATTAGAATGTCTTGCTAATTTAAACAAATGACGGACCCACGCCTACCAGCTCTCCTTCAGTCATGCCATGAGCCTCTAAAATAAACACTGCCTCTATCTTGCCGCTGTCAAAGGACCTGAAAGATGAACTATTACCAAAAGTGTGCACTCGTCACTAAATCACTAGAACTCTGCCTTACCGTAAGCTAAACTTTTTCCTATTCTAGCCAGGGTAAATAAATTGTGTTTAATTAAATCTCCGCTCAATCTAATGATAAGTATGTTATAAGGTTGTATTAATTATTTATTATCAGTATTTATCTTTTCTAGTATTTAAAGTGTGTCTTGGAATCTTAGTTTTAAGATTACAAGTTTGTTTGCAATTTTCATTTATCAGAGGATGCATTAGGAGATTGCATTTTATATGTTTAATATATACCTGATTATTTCGATAACTATTACAAAATGCATTGGCAGTTTTCGTAATCTTTATTTATTCACCTGCCCTTAGTTGTAAAATAAAGAATTTTTAAGCATGTTTCGTTTGTGCTGTTTGTGCAAACAACAAAATCTTTTGCTGGTTATTTGTCAAGTTATTTCTTCAGGTTGTCTGAAAATAGACTATTTCTTTCTGGATTACGTAAGATCGTAATCAAATATCTGTTGCTATCTTGTAGGTGAGATCAACCACGTTTACTTTGAATGTAGTATTACGCGCAGCAGTCCTGCGGCGTTTTAATGACAGTAATTAGAATATTACTGCTCGGACATCTGCACTGGTTTCGTTGATTTCTGGTGGGACAGTATCTGTTTTATTACCTCTGATTCAGGAAGCTAGAGTTGTTGTTTGTTTTTGTAATTTTACAACTGGCCTGCAAGAAGATATTATCCTAACCATTTCATATATTTTAAGTGAAAGAATTTTGCTGCCAAAATGTTTAATGCCTTCATGTTTGTCGTACTCTTGTGCACTCTGGTAAATACACATATGTTACTTTAAGCCACTTTTGTATTCGTGGCTAGATGTCTTCACTCTATTGCACAACTTTTAATAAAATTAATAAATTGTTTAAACTTAATTTGGCTGACGTTTGTCTTTGTGCTTTGATTTCTCAACTGTCTAAACAATATTTAGTCCGGTGGGTTCAGGTTCGCATATCCTGTCCACCCTTAAAATAAATGTCTAGTTCCTATTTTCGGACTAGTGGCACGCCAGTGGTCAGTATATGCGAATCTCAAATATCTTTCTCCCGTTACAATATGGATTAAAATTTCCAAGTAAAAAAATATGAACTTTTAATGATATTGTAGTAATAATATTATACAAAAAATGAAAGCTTTCTTTATCTATATCTAAAGTTGGAGCATAAGGAATAATTAAATGAGTTCTAGTAGCAGTATCCAATGCGAGTTTTAACACCATTAGCTTTTCATTGCTACAATGAGGAATTTTAACAATAGAAGATACTAAATTAGACTTTACAGCAAATTCAATACTATGCATTTTTTTTTAATTGACTGACCAGCCTTTTAAAAAAGAACTTGAATTCATTCATCTGTTCCATTAAAATTCTCTCCTTTTGAGACATGAGTTTCACTAAGAGCAGTTATATCGATATTAAATCTTGACAGTTCCTTAACCCCTAGGACTGAATTCCATTCCGGTTCTTAAATATTTGTAACAAGTAAAGTTCACGCATTCCACATATCTATATTTAGAAAAAAAAATAGAAGTATAATATTTATATCCAATACTATTTCCTGCTTCACTAGTACTAGTGATAGTATTATTAGTATTATTATTTCTATAGCTGTAATGAATATGACAACCTAGTCAGATTGTATGAGATATTTTGTAGGCCTTTCCAAAACTATCCACGATAGTTAAGAGGATCAATAAATAAGGCTGCCTAAGTATACAAATTTTGCCAGATGAAATTTCTGTCTCACTCAAACAACTGCAAACTGACTCATCGGTGATTGTATTGCCTCAAGAAAGGATCACAACTAAGGATTCTCATGGGCTTGAGTTACAAAAAAAAAAAAAAAATTGGAGTCAGAAATGCTGTGCATGTAGTTAAAGAATGGAAATGTCACAAGAGCACAAAATCCCATTATTGCAATTAATATAAGATATCCGATAGTTAGAGAAGCTTACGATAACTGGATCCTATAACTTAATTGATTAAAGAAGGAAAAGAGAAAGACAAAAAAGATTATTGGAAATAGTAACTAACTTTTGATGAACCAACATCCTATCTTACAAAGCAACAAAAGCTTTTGGTCAGAGATTATTTATTATTTGTAATTGGTCATCATATCTAAAACTCATTCTGTTATCTACCACCTGTGGAATCCATCGGTACTAAGTACAGCATCTGGTTAATATTAAATGCAGAAGAAGCATATACACAAAAATTAGAAATTGAAAACAATTATGAAAAGGAAGATTATAAAAGATATTAAAAGAATTTTAAATAATAAAAAACATGTACATAAAGAAATGAATTTCAATATTATATTTAATGGATGTACATAAAAAAATTGAATAAAAAAAAGTTATCAGATGGTGTAAAAGTCAAATGAAAAAATAGAAAATCTTTACAGAAATGAAAACAATAGAAATAAAATACAAATAGTTTATAAAATTAAGTAGAGTAATCGCAATCTAATTTATCTATGACAATCAAGAAAAATTTAGAATAAAAGTGATAAAAAGCCTGACAGAACAAGGTACAAAACTATATATTCATTTTTAAATGCAGGTCACAATAAGAATTGTGAAAAGAATTTACAAATGATAAAATAAATTATAAATTATATAAAAAAGTTATACTTTATATATTCAGGCAAACAGATAAATAAATGTAATAAGGTTAAAAGACCAATGCAATTAGGTGGGAAATGATCACTAACTATTAGAAGATTGGAAGCTTGAAAAATATATTTTAAAATATTATTTATATAGAAATGATTTTGTGCATTATAAAATAGAAAATAATAAATTTGTATTAATTTATATATATTTTAAGTGTATTTTGTCAAATAGAACAAGTTACTATAAGCTAATTTATGTTGATAATTAGAAGTGGACATCTTGCAAAGGTTCCAAGAATGAATGAAAATTAATTTTGTGATGCAAATATATTTTATTTAAACTTAAGTCGCTTATTCTCAATTTTATGTAAAGTTAATCAATGACTATTTGAATTAAAATTACTCCAAATTTAAAATTAAACAAGACTAGCCAAAGAAAATAAACTCTAAAATTAAAACATAACCATTGGTTTCCTTGCCAAAGCAGACTTTTCAAGTGAAAAAGAACTAAAAACATATTACCAAATATATACTAATAATTCCCAATTACATCCCACACATCCTTAATATTAAAAAAAAAAAAATCTTAAACAAGTTAACTGCTTTAGAATCATAAATTTTTAATAATAAAGATGCTTTAATTCTTCTTTTTATTTCATTTCTTTCAAAAAAGACCTTAGCCTCATCAAAACTAATAGTGTGACCTTATCTTTTTCGTGGTTATATAATGCAGAATTAAGATATTTATTTCTAACCCTACTTTAAAAGTAGATAAAAATATAGTTAGAAAAAAATATTTTAATTTTGCATTATAAATCCGTGAAAGAGATACTAGTCACACTATTAGTTTTGATCAAGCTAAGTTTGTCTTTTTTAAAGAAATGAAATAAAAAGAATTAAAAAATCTTTATTATTAAAATTTTGATTCTGAAGCAATTAGCTTGTTTAAGAGTTCTTTTAATATTAAAGGCTAGTCCTTTACACTTGAGAAGTCTGTTTTGGCAGGGAAATCAGTGGTTATGTTTTAGAATTTATTTTCTTTGACTAGTCTTGTTTAATTTTGAATTTGGGATAATTTTAATTATTTTATTGACTAGTTTAGCCTTAAGCTTTTAATATTTATATATATGTATGTATGTAAAACTATATAATTATTTCTAAGAAAAATGCACATTATTAAAAGACTTTTAACTTATTATAACCACAGTATTAAATAAAATACAAAAAAAAATTTAAAACAAAAAATTGGATTACAAAAAGCAGACTACTATCCACAAATGTTTACACAGCATTCGATAAAATTTATGATTTTTAAGATTTGGAATTGAAAGTTCATTCCAATTTACTAACAACTTCAATGTCAATGATTCTATAATATTTAACAAGATTTATTAAAAATGAAAAAATATTCAATTGTTGAAATGTATTCTTTGATATATATATATGATGGAAATAATTAAAGTTTATGAAATAATTCTAAAGTGATGACTATCAAAACAATAGAATAAACAATGTTAAGAAAATAGCAAGCAATATCAAAATTATTTCTGCTAATGATCTAGAGTTATTGTTTCATCACCTCAACACACTTTTGGGCAGAGACCATATAATATGATAACTTCTGCTTGACAATTTTGGTGATAATCATTTTATTTATTATTATAACTGTTTTATTGTTTCATAAATTAGTAAAAATTTTATTTTGATAGAATTTTGTATTTCATCTCATTACTTTTAATAAATTATCTTTAATAATAAGTAAAAAGTATTTTAAATTTCTTACATAATGTATTTAAATGACAGATGGCACATTTTGTGGAACCACATGTAACAGGATGCTATTGTACATAGCAGTGTGAAATAACTTGTTAGACTTATTGAAACAATCAAAATTAATGATGAACATACAGAAAGATATTAACAGTTTAAAAAAAAAAAATTGTTGATAATGATGACTCCAAAACAATAAATTTCTTTCTCATCCTAGGGATATATCATTACCACATGCATACCATTTAGTATTACTATTGAAATTACTAGAATACTTATTGATTTGGGATAGTCACGCTATTCACAACACTGCCATTCATAAGATTTAAATTTATATCCATTTAGTGGTCATTCCCTCAGTAACGAATCATACCTTAAGTTTCATAAAACTCATTCATTATATTGTACTATTAATTAAAACCTCTGAAAAGGTGATGAAGTAAATGAATAAATGCTACATATTAAATTCAACAACAGTTTTATTCCATATAACAACCATGCAATGTTCCCACATCCTCCCTCAAACAATGGGCTATATTCCCAAAAGGAAGAGTTCAACCATCAATAAGGCATAGAAATTTATCTTTCTAGGTAATGATTTTTAATAACACATAATACCTTGTCTTATAAATTTAAATTAATAACATTGTATTAATCTACATGTCTGATTGATGTATATGTAATTGAATAAATAATAAATAAATTTAAAAAATACATAAGAAATCAATTTTCTCATTGAGAAAACTAGATAAAAAATAAAGTGAACTCTGATCAAGCAAACATATAATATTTTCAGACACTAACTAGATTAGTACTAACTCTAGTTATTAATAAAATATACCACATGTGACATATGTGCATACACACACACAAATAATGGAAAGATCTTACTTTCAGTCCATTTATTATGAAAGTTGTAGTTGAACTTCCAATTGACCAATTATTTTCCACAGCTTTAATTTTTCTTGTCTCTCTTCATACCATCAGTCACTTTTTTTGCATTTCCCATATCAAATGATATTAATACCAGGCCCATTAGCTCTCTGTATGATGTTCTTAGATTTAAATCCTCTTCATCTTCCACTGTACTTGGTTTGCTATTGTCAAAGGCATTTAACAGCTCAGCAACATTTTCAATAGTGTGTTTATCTATATCAATCAACTTCCTCTTGATATGGCTTGGGAAGTTACATTTCAATATATGGATAATTTGTAGCTCTGATAATGGGTCAGCTATTAGAACTCTCAATTTTGACACTTGTTTTCTAAAAAAAATGGAGTGTAGTACTCACTAGGTAGTCACTTTTCTTGGGATATCTTATGCGTGATAATCTTCATGTAATCCCCATGCCAGTGGTAATTTAATAATGCATGTTTGAACTTCATAATATTCCTAGGACAGGTAAATAATGAGTCCCACCAGCTTTGCCTCATTTGTTATGGCATTTAATCTAAAATAACTTTCCATGTTATTTATGTACTCAATGAGTGCTTCACCTGCAATTCTAATTTTCAAGAACTGGTTCACAATGCTAGGTAAGTGACTCTGTAGTTTCAGGTTCATATTTTTTTATTTTATTCTTTTTATTGTTTCTCTCTCTTTTTGAAAAGACTATATTCATTTTATCAACCGGCATCTTATCTTTTGTCAGCCTTATTCTTCCTAACACTTTTGATTTGCTGAGCATCATCCCCAATTTAGAGTATCTTTATTTGCTTACTCAGGTCATTTATCTCATCTTTTACCAGTTCCAACTTTTTTTTAAATTCTGTATGTCTGCTTACTCCATTGTTTTCTATAGCTGGCTTACTTCGCCATCTTTGATTTTTTGACTTCTTCATGAACTTTATTCACTTTGTCATTCAAGCTCCACAATCCCATCTAATATTTTCATAATTTCCTCTTTCATTTTTTGATTATCATTCACCTTTTCCATTTTATTACTAATTTTTTCCAATTGGCTTTTATTATCTTCAGCCACCTTTTTCATCTGACTTTTATTATCTTCAGCCATCTTTTTTTAATTCTGAATTTTATTATCTTCGACTATCTTTTCTATCTGGCTTTTATAATTGCCACCTACCTTTTCCATTTTATTTATACCTTTTCATTTCTGCATTAAGTTGATCAATATGATTATTTCTGTACACAACTTCATTGCTGCTTCAGGTCTATATTGAACTTGCTTTGCCTCTGTGAGTCTGACACTTTTGTTAAAGGTCCAGCTTTTTCTCTGATTGACTAGCCTGCATCTTTGCTTCGATCATTGGTGTCATTTATCAATAATGCAAACAAAATAGTAATACAGTAAAGTAAATCTTTACTCAAGACAAAGTAGTTCTACATAGTTCAATTTCCAAATCCAGTTTCACTTATCCCTAGCATATTTGCTCATGTTCATCCAGCTGTATTGTATTATTTTTAATTTTATTTATCAACATCCTTCCCCACTATTTTATCCACTTCTTCATCCATACATTTTTAACTTCATTTGTGCAATATGACTTTGTTCCCCTCAGGATTTGTGCTTACTCTCATATTTCCATCATGATGAATGCACATACATTCTTGGGTGATTAATTTAAATTTACATGTTTGTCCAACATATGTAACAGGATACTAAATACGGCAGGGTGGAGTTACTTGACACATGTTATCAACCCAATCATAACTGACAATGAGCATGCTTAAATGCATTAACAGTTTAAAAAAAAACACTACTGCTGACAATGTTGATTCCACCACAGTAATATTTGCCACTTATTCTATGGATATACCATTACCACACATATATTATTCAGTATTACTATTGAGGTTATTAGAACATTTAGTTTGGGATGGTCATACTATCCAATACCCACAATGGCACCACTAGTAACAAAGGTTTGAATCTATATCCATTTGATGGATCATTCCCTCAGTAGAACCATAGCTTAGGGTTTGTGAAATTTATTTATATCAGACTACAAATTTAAATCTCTGATATAATGATGAAATGCAAGAATGACAAATGAATAAAGGCAAAATATGAAATTCTACAATAGTTTTATTAAACAACAACCATGTGATGTACTCACACACTACCTCAAACAATGGGCTCTATTCCCAAAAAAAAGAGTTCAACTATTGATAAGGCATGGAAATTTTTGTTTTAGGTAATAATGTTGAATTAATCATATTACCTTCTATTATTAATTTAAATTACTAACATTGCATTAATCTATACCTGATCAATGTATATGTAATTGAATAAATGATATAAAAAATATTTAAAAAATCAATTTACTCATTGAGAAAACTAGAAAAAAATAAATTGTACTCTGATCACGCAAACATATATTTTCAAAATAATTAGATTAGTATTAACTCAAAGCTGAACAATTAAATCAATGTTAGCTATTAATAAAATTAATCATGTGTCATTATGTACATACACACACACACACACACACCAAAAAAAAAAAAGAATGGAAAGATCTTATTTTCATTCCATTTTAGCTTAAATTCCTTATTCATTCCAGCAAGGAGTATATACAGTAGATATAAAAATTCTTTGAACTTTCCTGTGTTTATGATGAAAATTGGATAATCCTTGAGATTATTTACTTCATTTTTTCTATCAATGAAGTAATTTCAGTTTTTGTTCATTAATTAATTCTGTAGTTATTGAGTTGATTGGAAAATGCATAAGTTAATCCATCTGTCATTGTACGTGCTTGTAGAATAAAGTAAACATACTTTAATTCACTGGGTTTTACTAATCCTGGTTTTGATGTCTAATTGGTTGGCATTGATAGTTTTTCCCCCCTCTTCTTTCTTGTAGAGTTGATGGAGAAGTATAATTATAATGGAGTGGCAATGGTGTTTCTTATTTATGAATCAGATGAAACAAAATAAACCCAAGTCTTCAAAATGCGATGATTTGATATTCTTCTTTTACATGCTAGGATTGTCTTTTCAAATTAAGACTGAATAATGTCAACTTAACCTATATGAAAACCATATGCTAGCTGAGAGATAAATTACTGGAGTTTAGCAAGCCATTCTGATGAAATTTAAACCACACACATATATGACCATCACATACTTTAATAATAAAAATATTAACAATATTTTTTTATTTATATTCATATGACGGTCTTCATCAAGACAAGCTGCAGTAAATGAACGTCAACTCCATTCTCTCTAATAGCAAAATATCTTCCATCTAGATCAACTGTTATAACTCCTTTTATAGATAAATATTCATTAAAAAATATATTACATCAATCAATATCCAAACTTTATCTTCTCAATCAAATGGCATGTTTATTGAAAAACAATAATGGTGAATCATAAAATATACAAACAAGGAAAGAAACAGATAAAAAATAAAAAACAATTTCTTGCAAAATCCAAATTTTTGAAACAAACTGCATTATATATACATATATATGTGACAATTAAAATTATTCTGCACGAATAAAGAGTGATAAACAGAGCAGCCAAAATTCAAAAAACACTAATTATAAACAACAATTTGCCAAACGCTTTTGGTATTATATACCAGAACCATGGCGACATACTGGAATGTCACCATGGGCTGCTCTGTTTATCACGCTTTAGCTTTATTCGTGTAGAATAATTTTCATTATCTGACAGGGTTTTTGTATTATTTATTTATATGACAATTAAATAATTTGATAACTTTGTTATTTATTAAATAATTTTTAATAGTTTTGATCTGTTTTGAATCTTTTATTTCCTTTTTCTTTTACAATTTAATTAATGAAAAGTTTTTTTTTAAATATATACACAAATATTTGAGAGTGCATATTGATACATTCATAATAGCAATTATGGGACTAAACAACTCTTTTATCTGTTTTGAATCTTTTATTTTCTTTTTCTTTTACAATTTAATTAATGAAAAGTTTTTTTTTTTTTTAATATATATACACAAATATTTGAGAGTGCATATTGATACATTCATAATAGCAATTATGGGACTAAACAACTCTTTTATCTGTTTTGAATCTTTTATTTCCTTTTTCTTTTACAATTTAATTAATGAAAAGTTGTTTTTTTTTAAAATATATACACAAATATTTGAGAGTGCATATTGATACATTCATAATAGCAATTATGGGACTAAACAACTCTTTTATTTCTGAGCCTATATCATTTATAAATACCATTATTTCTGGACTACTACATTTTCTGCCATCTGATGAACTTGTTGCTACCACAAAAGATTTTAAAAAGGTCATAATGGTAATGTGCTATATCTAATTTATAACATTAACTTTTTTTTTATATTATATAATAAGAGGACAAAATGCTCTTTCAGTAAATAATATTCAGAATATTTACAAAATAATACTAGACTATTATATCAATCATTGATTTTAAGAGCAAAAATGTCTATTATTCTTAATAGACAGAAACTATAAAAAAACATAGCCTATATATTTCCAGAAAGATTTCAAAATAAAAAGGCCACTATTAAGTATAATGAATGAATGCATGTTACCATTTAGGAGTTTATAAACATAAATTCATTCTGGTCACCATTTTCTTTCTTTAAAAAAAAAAAAAAATATTTTGATATATTTTTGAAATCATGTATAGAATACATTAACATCAACTTAAAAACAAAGTGGAATAGATTATTAAAGGTCATCTTTAATACAATAAGAAAGGATTTATATATCTTAAATAAAACAGAATAAGAATTAATATTATAATAACAAGACTTCTATCTATTTATAAAATTGAAGTTTTAGTCTTTTATTGTCAAGTTTTTCAGTAATTTAAAAATGTTTTCACTTGATATTTTTAAGTTTTACATTAAATTTTTTCTAAAGTAAATTCTTTCAATTTAAAAATTACTGTATATTTTTTATACAAAAAAAAATTTATGTATACATAAAACTTTCCATGTCTAGTCACTACAAGATTAAAGTATTATTTATAAGCCTTTTTTTTATCTACCTATTTATAATGAATGTGTTTGAATATATCTTTCAGCCAAATATGTAATAATTATTAATTGTCAAAGATTAAATACAGTAAATATTAAATTAATTCACTCCTTTAATCTAATTATTGAAATATGTGGGGAGGGGGATTAAATACAATACTTAATTCAGAATAAAATTACACTTCCTTAGAGGGTTCTAGATTTGAAGCACTTCAATGTTTTTTCACACAACATAAATTTCTATTTAAAAATGCAACTACTTTCAATACTTAAACTAAGATATAAATAAGGCAATTATGTTATTTGCTTTAAGAAAAAATATTCATTTCTTAGTATTTACAAACATATATATTAGGGAATTATTTAAGAATAGAAAGTAAAATATATTTTTTGTTCAAAATAATAAATTTTGCTTCATTATAGTCTACATCTTACTGATAATTAACATATTTAATCTTTATATTGTAAAGGACAGACGACCCACCCTCAACCATTTACTTAAATTCATTCCACGGTATATACTGAAACAAGAATCCGGCCGTCCATGGAAAATTGGAAAGATCCTGCAACCCTACAGCCAAAATAGATCTTTACTACCATTCAACCTGCATCCATTTGGTAATACATACAGGATCCACCCAATTTTCATGTCAATCCGTTAGATTCCCAGAGTTCAAACCCAGTCGTAATCTGAGTAGTTACTCTGTTCAGGTATAATTTATAAGTATATATCTAGCCAATGTGGGCAATGACTTGACATTATGGTTCATATACTACACTTATTAAGTACCTATTACATGTATGTTTCCATATCAAGAGATACGCGTAAATTCAGTGATGTATTGTCAACAAATTACATACAACCCTTGATGTAAGATCAATTTAAATTAACAAATTTATTTTAACTTAATATAACACATTTAAATATATAAATATACACTTTAAAACACCATAAATATGATTCCTACCACTTCCACATAATCTCATCCAAATAAAAAAAAAAATACATAAAATAATAATATCATCAACTATGTGTCATTCTTGGTATACATCGGCATCTACCATTCATGCCATCATATAAAAAGAAATAATTTACAATCATTAATACTATCTAAATAAATGACACTGTTTTTATCTTTTCTTTTAAAAAATAAATAAATATGATATCATCATATTAATATACAAATTATTATTTTGTATATTATAGTTGAATTAATGGGTTCGTTTATGACTATTATGAGTTATGAGAACTGGAATTGCCATCAATTGATTAAATTAATTATATGTACTTATAAGTAATGGTTAGTATGTAACTTGTTAATAAGTGGTTAATATGGGTTTGATTAATAATTAACTTTGTTACTAAATGTTATGTCTTTAATGTGTCAAAGAGTAAGTCTTACCTTCCTATATACTCATTTCATCATAGCTCAGTCCTTCTTTCTCTTCTAACAGAACCATTTATATTTTTTTATTTCAAAAATACATTTTACATCATGAAATGCATACATTTAAATTCCTTCGGTACTTCCAGCTCAAAAAAAAAAAAATCAAGATGGAAGTAAAAAAAAAATAAAGGAGAGAAAACCTTACAAAATTTATAACATCAGCATGTCAACCACAACAAACAAACAGTTACATATCAACATAAATTTATGAATGATTCTGTAAACATCTTGATCAACATGAGTATCTTTTTTTGAATGGAAAAATTCATTATAAATTGGGAATTTTCAGCATCTTTTATACTTGCTTCATTTTTCAAATTAGTGCCTTCAACGATTTATCCATCTTCCACAAACTAACCAAGTAGTTTGGATAATCCTTGATTTGGCAACTTTCATAATTGATCTATAAAACTTCACATAATATTTGGTAGCCATTGTATACTTATATATGTGATGGTGGAAATTCACACCCATAAATCGTGTTCATCACCTCTTCAAAAACCATCTGAGTTGCCTTGACCTTTCACAATGACTTTTAGCACACCTGCATCATTCTTACACTAGTATATATATAAATTTTTTCCTATATCAGCAGTGAGCACATTATAGCTATATAATAAACAAAACATGATTAAAGACAATTTTTGGATGATGAGACATTATTAAGTCTAAATTTTCAACAGTCCTAGAATTATCAAACGCTTGATTACGTGCATAAATATCTTTTCACATGTCTTATAACGAATAGTTCAATAGACTTATAAATAAAATAAAAAAATCTTGGTGCATATTATGCTTCAATCAACAGATTATAATTTATTTATTTCTTTAATTTCCATAGTTCATGTAAAAGTTCAATTCCAATGGAAGCATAGTAATATTCCTCCATTTCAGTTTTATTTTTTCTTTCTTTCTACATATATATATATATATCAAATTAAACAACTTACAGTTTTATGCATCCTTGCTTGTCCAATTATTCTTTCTTTAAAATGTTGAGAAACGTTTTTACCAAACTATAATTTTCAAATTATCTGACTTGCCGTCATTAATGAATAAAGAGAAAAAAAATCTTGCATATAACTTTTTCTATACATGTTTTTGATTTTTCCAGCCATTAGAAAAAAAAAAAGTTGTTGTTGTCATGGTTACTGCATACGTTCTATCAGGTTTTCTCTCCCCTTCGCATTACAACACTAAATTATAAAATAGGTTTTTTTCTTCTTTCCTTCTCTACAAAACTTTCTCAATTCTTTGAACAATATCATTTTGTCAAAGGTTATTTTAAAATATTAATCAAATGAAATTTAGTAACAAATTTATGATTTTGTTTCAAGCATTTCCAGTTCATTAAACTACAATATAATTTTATTCATACCATTATATATCATCAACTTAAACTGTTCAATAGATGTATTAGCTTTTATAGATCAACACATCCACGTATATATTTATGTTCAATGCATTTAATGATAAGGATAGGGATGAGACCTATAGCGATCCTTACAATATGTAAAATATAATTTAAATAATTACCACAATTATTCCTCAATAAATTGGGCAGCACACTTAGCAAATCAGTGAGAGCTATGATTCTGATGCCTGTGCTCAGATGTCTAAGAAAAAGATACTAATTCATATGAAGAAAATAAAACCTTTTCAGTTGCAGACATTAAAAATGTCATTGTAAAGCATAATTATCAATAATTTGAAAATTAAATTCTCAAGCTTTTTTGAAATTACTGATAATTCTCAATAAGTGATGGGAAGTGTAAAATAAAGATAAAAATGAACTGTAGCATGAATATATCTTTATTCTTCACAATTGACTGGCATCAGAAAAATTGAATATGTGGTAAATGTGATCAAACTGTGTAGAAATGGATATAGTAGTACAATAATATTCAATATATGAGAATATTTTATTATACTGTATAAATATTTATGTAAAAACATAAAGATATGGGTTAAATAATAAAAAGATACTATGAATAAAAAAAACCCATAAAAGTTAATATTTATTTTTCTTATTCTGTTCAGTTTAAAAATGGAAAATAGTGTCTTTCTTTCTATCCCCTGAAATTTTGATATTAGCAATTTTACCTTTAATTTTAAAAATCTACTTACAAAGTGAATCAGTTGGTAATATATATATTTTTTTCTACAAATTAAAATTTCTATTTTGTTAATTACTGTGAACACAGTCAAATAAAATTATACATGATCTTTAAAACTGGGAGCCTTTTTTTTTCCATCTTATAATTAATATTATAAATTTGTTTTGGAAGATAATCCTGTTAGCAAACAGAAATTTATTTGGATAAATGAAAATTGTCAAAATAAAATGTTTTTTAGGTTTTTTTCAATTAAAATTTAATCTTTGTTTCTACTTAATTAGTGATTGATTATTTGTTATCATTAACTACAATCGTGGCCTCAGAAGCAATAGAAGATATCTATGTATCATTAGCTTTAATAATTTCTAATTTCATCACTATGAAAGGATTTTATTTTATGAACTTCTGATTAGTAAAACAGCACAAATTTTTATTATATTCTACAATTGCTTTAATGTAATTATGCAAAATACCAAATTTTATGCAGTTACAAACACTGCTATATAAAAAAAGATTAATTTATTAAAAATATTTCTTATCAAAGATCATTGTTTACATTTGTTTACAATGGAAAATGTTGCTTCACTAACATTTTTTTATCAATTCATTGAAAAATGTTAACAGTTGCTTTGCCTACATCATTGTAAGCAAGTTTTTTTTTGTATTTGTTTAAAGTAGAACAAAAATGAAGCATCTATTAAACAACTATTTTTTAAGGTTATTTTATTTATATTTAAATAAGTTTTTTTCAATAATTGTAAGCTTTTTTTTTCCTTTCTTAAAAATATTTGATATAACACTAATATCCACTCATAAACAAGTATAACATTCCAGTTCCAAAAAAATGAGAGAGAGAAACCGCTCCAGAAATTAGTTTTGCAATGACTATACAAACCAATCTGAGAAACACAAATATGTCAACATATAGAACATGCTGATCCATTTTTGTTTACTTGATATTTTATGATGCCCTTTTAATTTCTTCAGCAGAAAATTGTTCTTTCTGAAATATTTCAATACCATCTCAAATTGTAGCTCTCCAATATATATTTTTATTTAAATTGTTTTTTTTTAATTATTCTTTTCCTCTCCATCCAATTTGCCACTTAATGTGTAATAAAAACATTTGAGTAAAAAAACACATTGGCTTTCCAATAATGATTGCCAATTTCTATTGAAAAAAAAAAATTGACAATTTATTTTATATTTAAATTACTTGTTTTTGAAAAATACCCTTCTAGTTTACAACTTAATCACTTGAGAGTAATACAAACATTGATAGCATTCTTATGCTCTAATAATTTTTTTTTGCAATTGGTACAAGTATCAATGACAGTACAGGTCACTGAATGTAGCTGTTCCTACTCAAAACAGTTAAATATACCATTTCTGAGGCAGGCTGCATTGACCTGTAGTGTGTTCTGCTAATTTCTCCCAATTCATACTGGTTCAAGCGCCTTGTTATTACTCTCCGAATGATTGCTATTGAGCCTTGACTATCGTATAATTTGAGGTATGTATATTCGAATTCAACACAACTTTTTTAATATTATTAAATCAATTTTTATTTTACATTCGAATTACGTAGTATTATGCAGAAAAATTTACCAAAGAGTCGTATTTTTTTTTAAGTTTGTTTTGAAGGGTGCAAAATTAGACAAACTTTGTTTGTAAGCATGATTTATTTGATAAAGATATTATCCGCGAGATCTTCAAGAGAACAACAAAATGGTACATACTGCCGTTGACGGTGTTCGATCCATAATAGTTATTTGATTTTTAATGTTAAGTTTACAAACTTACTTTTTAAATGTACGGCCATTAAAAGAAAAAAAAAGTAAACTATAGTAAATTGTTTACTATATACTTTTTAAAAAATATGTCCAAAAACAAGGTAATACAAAATATGTTTTTTAAAAAAGACGTTTCTATTTTCTCAAAAAAAAAAAAAACAACAACATGGTAATTAAAAGGAAAAAAAAGTAAACTATAGTAAATCGTTTACAGTTTTTAAACTACATCACTTGTTTAATGATGTCAAAAAAAAAGTAAGAAAAAAGAACGTACTTTACTATTTATTTTATTTATTTAATAAAAAAGAAATTAAGATAAAAACATGATATTTAATCTGTTGTTTAATAATATGTCAAAAAAAAAAAAAAGTAAGAAAAAAGACAATTCTTAACTATTTATTTTATTTATTTAATAAAAAACAAATTCAGATAAAAACACAATATTTAATCAGTTCTTTAATAATATGTCAAAAAAAAAAAAAAGGTAAGAACAAAGACTATGTTCTTTACTATTTATTTTATTTATTTAATAAAAAAAAAAATTAAGATAAAAACACGATATTTAATAATATGTCGCAGCCAGGTAACGTTATATTTCAATGCTTTTGATTAGCAACAGTGCCATCCAGCGACCTATACCATCGTTGATACTTGTACCTTGCAATCATTTTTCAGAAAAAAAATTGTAATCAGCTATGCCAGTATTGTAAATGCCCATATTTGCATTTCTACTAGAGATGTATTGTCAGCCCATATTTGCATTTCTACTAGAGATGTATAATAAACAATGATTGTCATTATTACCATATAATACTAAATCATTCATGCACATTACTACTGAATGTTTTATTTACCACCTTCTTTTACAGTTTACAGTTTCGATTGCCCCAACAATCTTCTTCAGAACTACAACATAATATAAACATACAAATATAAATATAAATGAACATATAATTCACCTTCTCTTTATAAAACTTAATTTTTTTTTTTGCTTTTTTAAAAAAAACTTCCATATAATGCTACAAAATCGTATGCTACTTATATCTATAGACACTACCATTTATTAATAACAAATAAATGAAAAATGTTAATTAAGATCTATCAAAACACAAAGGATCACTAATTTCTACATTCTCCTAAAAACATTAAATTAAATACTGAGAGACTTTTGACATTTAACAGTATTGATTCTGAAAAGAAATCACTATCAATTCTAAAATTTTATTATTTATTATTATTATTAGGCTATTTATGTTTTAGTATTTGGTATCAAATTAATTGGGGCTTGCTAAGACTTTACCAACAATTTTTTTTCTGTCCTATAGAATGTCAATTGTAAACATCGCTGCCATTTGTTCTTTGTGTTAAAGAATAGAGTAAACACTGAAAACACTTGGTTTCTGAGTGTCTGTTCTATAAACCATATTGCGATCTAATCTATTTAATTACTTTTCCCCAAGTCTTTCACGTAATATGTTAATTGAAAGCATTAGTAAGGGTTTATTTACAAATACGAAAATAATAGTCCTTTATTCTTTTCATTCTCTGGTTTCTGAGATGTGATTTTTGCTTTAACTGATATCCCAGAAATAATAATTCCTTTTTTTTAAAAAATAAAATGTACAAAATCAAATTCAGAGGTTAGATAATTGTTCCAACTAACATTTATGCTATCACATAAAATTTGGCAAACTTCCAATGCCATTATAATTTGTCTGATTTATCTTTGTTACAAATGATTACTTAAACATTATTTTTTATCCTTGTATTGTTATGTAAATTTTGCTTATCATAATTTTATTTTGTATAAATTGATAATTTTTATTTTTAAGTGACTGGATTCTTTATTTCATGTTCATATTTCTCTTAAGGAATTTGTAGTTGGTTAAAACAATGTACTCAGTCTAGCATTCTTGATATGAAATTTAATTTTGCTTATCACACATGCTGGTTTTTAAAAATTTTTTTTGACTAATATTATCATTATTGTCAACCATAATCAATCCACTGCACGATGAAGGTCTCCAAGTTCATCAATGTTCTCTGATCTTTAGCCTCTCTTCTCCAGATCACCCTTGCACATTATTTTATTCATCCATCTCACAATGTGGTCTCTTTCTGGGTCTTTTACAATCTCTTGGAATCCAGTTTAAGATTTCAATTGTCCATCTATTATCATCTCTTCTAGCAATATGTCCAGCACAATTCCATTTCAGTCTTTTAATTCTTTCAACGATGTCAGTAATACTTGTTTGTTCTCTTACCCATGTATTGCATTTTCGATCTCTTCTTGTTATTTCTATCATGCATCTCTCCATACTTCTTTGAGTGGTCTGAAGTCTCTGTATTGCTCTTCTATTAAGTGTCCAAGTCTCAGATCCATAAGTAAGAATTGGTAAAACACATTTATTAAAAACCTTCCTTTTCAAACACATAGGCATATTTCCTTTTAATAAAGTTATTTCTACCAAAAGCACTCCAACCAAAGTTTAATTCTATGATTAATTTCATCCATTATGTTTCCATCTGTAGTAATAATCTGACCAAGGTATTTGTAGTTGTTAACTTCTTCTAACTCATCATAATCAATCTTTATTTTCATCTTTTGAGAAAATCCATTGAACATTACTTTAGTCTTTTTAACATTTACCTTTAGTCCTACTTTCTTACTTTCATCTGATAACTCTTGCAACATTTCCTGAAGCTCTGAAGCATTATTTGCAAAAACAACTACATCATCTGCAAAATCTAAATGACTTAAATAATCTCCATTTACTTTTACTCCTTTAGCTTCCCATTTTAATCCACAAAATACTTCTTGCAGCACTGCTGTAAAAAGTTTTGGAGATATGGAGTCACCTGTCTTACACCCTTCTCAATGTTAACCTTCCTAGTATCATTATGTAATCTAATTGTTGCTGTTGCATATTTATAAATATTCTTCAGAATATGACAATATCCTGGGTCTTGGGTCTATACCTTGATGATCCAATGCTTTAATCACTGAAGAAATGCTTATAGAATCAAATGCCTTTTCATAATCTACAAATCCAAAGCATAATGGCAACTCATATTCATTTGTCCTTTCTATAACTTCTCTCAATACTTGGATATGATCTACTGTACTAAAACCAGCTTTTAAACCAGCTTGTCTTTGGTTGGTTGAAATCCAATGTTCTCTGTAGATGAGTTGTAATTATCTTAGTAAAAATTTTGTATAAAATAAATAGGTCTGTAATTTCTAATATCTTCTTTATCACTTTTTTAAAATATTAATATTAATACTGCATTCTTCCAATCATCTGGTACATCTTTATCATTTAGACATTTGGTATATAACTTTGCCAAAATTTTTTCTATTTCTTCACCTGCTTCTTTTAATATATCAATTATAATTCCATCATTACCTGGAGCTTTTCCTTTCTTCATAGATTTAATTGCATGTCTCACTTCTTCATTTAAAATTCTGGGCAATTCATAAGATATAATAGATATAGGAGATACTTGTTCTTTATTACTATATAATTCTTGATAGAACTCTTCTACTCATCTCTTGTTCTGGTAATAGTTCATTTTTTCTTATTGCACATATGTTTCCTACCAATACCAAAATGTTGTTTTATACTTTTGAGATTTTTATTATCTTCCACAGGTTTCCTTGTTATTTCACAATTATACTTTCTTATATCATTATCAATTCTTTTTTCCACCATTTCATAAAATTCGAGATATTCAATTCTTCTTAATGCATCATTTTTATATATCTTCAAATTCCTTCTTTTCTTCATAAATTCTTTAATCTCAGTAGAAAATTTTATTGGTCAATTGTTTTTTTCTATCAGCTATCTTTGTAGCAGTTTTTATAAAAATATCAGTTATTTTCTTATTAATTTCATTCAAATTGGAATCATATTCAAAATCTACTAATACTTGAAAACGATTTGCAAGTTCTAATTTAAATTCATTAGAATGTTTCTGAAGATTAGGAATATCAACTGTAAATATTGTTTTTCTTAATAATTTTTGTCTCTCTAGTTTTGCATTAACATGTATCTTATATCTTACTAATCGATGATCACTTCCTGTGTTAAATTTATTAAGAACATTACAATCTTGAAATATGTATTTTCTGTTAGTCAAAATATAATCCAATTCTGCTGTACCTTCATTTGGATGCTTCCATGTCCATTTCCTTTTAACATTTTTCTCAAAAAAAGAATTCATAATATAAAGTTTTTCTTTTTCTGCAAACTCCACAAGTTTATGTCCTCTCTCATTTCTATTACCATAACCAAAATTACCTACAGCACTTTCATCTTTCATTTGTTTACCAATTCTAGCATTAAAGTCTCCCATAACAATTTTAAAATGTTGTTTATTGATCAAAAGCCTTTTGTACATCCATATAAAAATCTTCTACTACTTCATCACTATGAGAACTTGTTGGGGCATAAACGTGAATTATCTGCATTTGGTATCTGCTATTAAGTTGAATAACTAATCATGCCACTCTGTCCCACCATCAATCTCTACAATGTTGTTCTTTCACTTTTTATTTATAATGAATCCTATTCCACTTACACTTCCAATATTTGTGCCTCTCTAGTAAAGTACATGTCCATTTTTTAAATCAATTGTCTCCTCACCTTTTCTTCTAACTTCACAAAATCAAATAATGTCCCATTTAATATGAGACAGTTCTTCCAATTCTTGCAATCTTCCTTCACTGGAAAGTGATCTATAATTGTAAGTACCTAAATAAAAAGTCATCATCAAATGGCAGCCTAGGTTCGCAATCAGGGGATTCTTAGCACCCTCCACCTTCAGCACCAACCGCTGCCTTGGCTGGTCACTTTATAGCCTCCTTGAAATAAGAGATGTGATTTATTTTTTGTTTCTCATGATTGTACATATCTATTAGAAAAAAATGTTTTCATTCATACACATTCTTTCTGCCTCATCAGACAACTGAGTAGAAAAACTACAGCCTCCTTGAAATTAGAGATGTGATTTATTTTTGTTTGTCATCATTGTACATATCTATTAGAAAAAATGTTTTCATTCATACACATTCTTTCTGCCTCATCAGACAACTGAGAAGAAAAACTACAGCCTCCTTGAAATAAGAGATGTAATTTATTTTTGTTTGTCATGATTGTACATATCTATTAGAAAAAAATGTTTTCATTCATACACATTCTTTCTGCCTCATCAGACAACTGAGAAGAAAAACTATGGTGTTTCTTGATCTTAAACTCAGAGGTAAAAAGCCAATAAACTCACCATGTTGACTAAAGCATATTGGTGATTCAGCCCATCCATGTCCATATACTATATGAATAATCACCTAGTAGTAACAGCTGCAACAACAAGAACATATGGAGTAGACATTAGGAATTTGCCCTGCTCGGTTTCTTTAAGGCCTCCAAGAGAAATTAAACGGTCTCCTTTCAGTTAACGGAAAACTTCTTTCTATTATTTTTATATATATTTTTGTTAAAAATCTATCACTTGGAAATGCAATTGTAACAACTTGATATTCTTACTTTATTTTATTATGGAATTTTGTTATACATAATTATTATTTGCATCATATAAACAAAAATTACTTTATGAAACTTGCTTGTCCTACTGTATTAAATCTTTTTTTTTTTGTTTTTATGTAGTAATTATAGCAGATCAATAAAACAATAATAGTAGCACTTAATGAAAAACTATTTAGGAAGTTTTTAAATCACTGAGAATTGACATTAATGTATATTTTGATAGAAATATTAATAAAATTAAAAATATTAATGAATTCATATTAATGTATATTTTGATAAAAATATTAATAAAATTAAGAATTCTTAATAATGTATTAGTGAATTCATAATTTTCTTATATATTTGATGTCATTTATCAAATGTTTAAAATTACTAGCTCTGTTTACATTTAAATGTAATTTATTATCAAAAATGTTAGTATTTTTATATTAGACTTGGCAATACTAATAAAAAAAATCATATTTACTTTAAACCAAACAATTAATGTTATCCAATTAATGATAATAAAAATTCAAATCAGGGACAGTATAATAATTATCGCTTTGAAAGAAAAAAGGTGGAATGTCTCCGACTATAAGTATATATATTGTAAATAAAGATCATTTATTAAATTTTGTAAATATGTAGAGATTATTTCAAATTAACTACTCTAGAAAAATCTACATAAGTGCCCAGTCATAATTTGTAAATCAAAATGAAGAGAAGTACAAATTAATCATTTACATATAAGTGATATAAACCTATTATTATAAAGCGCTGAAAACTTTGAAATTATTCAAACGGAAGTCAATCTCCAATAATGTGCTATTTCTTAAATATTATAAATCTATGTGCACTCTCCCACCGATAAGAGTTTAAAAAACTTAAGTGAATCACTTAAGTGTAGAGTGTACATTCTATATACACCAGCTCTTATAGATCATGCTTAAATCGGGGCTTGAGTCTATTGTGTGCCTGATGTTATAATCAAATATTCAATTATATAAATCTATTTAACCCATTGCAGGAGAAAGACAGTGTCTCATTTTTAACTATCTACGATTAGACAAATATGACTTATAAATGTAAACCTATTATTATAAAGCGCTGAAAACTTTGAAATTATTCAAATGGAAGTCAATCTCCGATAATGTGCTATTTCTTAAATATTATAAATCTATGCGCATTTTCCCGTCGGTAAGAGTTTAAAAAACTTAAGTGAATCACTTAAGTTTAGAGTGTACATTTTATATACACCAACTCTTACAGATCATGCTTAAATCAGGGTTTGAGTCTGTTGTGTGCCTGATGTTATAATCAAATATTCAATTGTACAAATCTATTTAACCAATCACAGGAGAAAGACTGTCTCATTTTTAACCACCTATAATTAGACAAACATACCTTATAAATAATAATAGGTTTACATTTATAAGTCATGTTTGTCTAATCGTAGGTGGTAAACTGTCTCATTTTTAACCACTACATCAGACACACAATAGACTCAAGCCCTGATTTAAGCAGGGTCTGTAAGAGTTGGTGTATATAGAATATACACTCTAAACTTAAGTGATTCACTTAAGTTTAAAACTCTTACCGGTGGGAGATGTGCATAGATTTATAATATTTAAGAAATAGCGCATTATCGGAGATTGACTTCCGTTTGAAATATAAATGATATACAACCCACCATCTAATAAATGATGTTATGTTGATGCCATATTAAAATGTGTCATTAGTAGAATAGTAAAACAGAGGAATCAACTGATAGCTGTAAAAAGCTAGTAGTTGCACTAAAGCTAATGTCATGCCTGACTGGTATGGGTGCCATGTAAGCATTTGAAAAGAACTTTCAGAGAATCTGATACGTTCAAAGAAATAATGGTATTGTCAGATAAAGATAGAATAAATCGCCAGAAGATTATTGTTTCTAAAAGCTAGATCTCTATAACTAACTGATTCAAGCACACTTGTGTTTAAAACGATGGTGATATTTAACACACACAAAAGTGTGTATTTAATCTAATCCTTAATTCATGAAACATTAAATGTCACTAGAAGATAAATCATAGACACATTTAATTTGAATGGACCTTCGATTTCTTTATTTTTTTTATTTTATTGTTATTGTTAAATAAATACTTTGTTACAAAACTTGAATTCGAGTTTATTTACATTTAAGCTTCCTGACTTATATATTAAATACCCTCAAGAAATAGCAGAATGGCTGCAGTCAATAACTTATGAAATATCTTAAAACAATTAGGTGAATGGCACTAGACAACAATCTTTAAAGGATTAGTGAATGAACAATAAAATAGTGCATTCTAATAGTTATTAACAACAATATAGGATAATGATGTCATTAAATAGTAGTGTTCAGGAATTCGATATAAATAATGCTGCTTCATAAAAAAATTATGCTGAACATGCAAATGAAATGTTTGAAAGTATCTAGGCTTTTATGGTTTGCAGGAGAGAATATGGTGCAATTGGAAAACAAATTATATGACTTCAAAAGACCAAAGGACCTTCCATATCACAGAAGTGACTGAAAAATTTGAATGGATATTTCATTCCAAGAATATCAAATTGGTTAGCATGACTGAGGCTGAGAAATACAAAACAATATGTGGATTATGATTCAGTATTAAGAAATTTGGTGAAGGATCTTGATTTCGGCCTGGAAAATAATGATATGTTGTTAGACCAATTTCTCTATAATATATTGGATCCTAGTTTTAGAAAAATATTGTTGAGCAAACCTGATTTCATCTATAAACACGGTATGGATAAATGCATCACACAGAAAACCATGCTAAATAACATTTCAGAATTTGTATTATCACAACAGCTAGAAAAAATCTCTTTTACAATGCAAAAAGAAATGCCCTGGACCTTGTTGACTAAAATGTGGGAAAATGTGATACTGTTCCGGTAAACCTAGGCATTTACAAAAAGACTGCAAAAATAAAATATAGTAATTGCATGAAAAAAGGACATTTAAAAAAATTTTTTTTCCCATGTGTCAAAGCATCGGCCAGGAAGCGAACCCGCAAATCTGGGACAACTGCTTGTAAGGCAACCACCAACAGACATTTAGCATCAATTTGCCATTGTAAGGAATTTAGTGTTGAAAGTAAACAAAAATTGGACTGAAAGAGGAAGAGTGAGAAGTTTTAACAATATTAAAACAGACTATATATTATTGGATGTGGATATTTGTGACCAAAATGTAACAATGGTGATGAGCAGCAGAGCAGCTTATTGTTGATATTTATAAAGACTGGTTAAAAATCAGAGAAAAGTATAGTAAGAGGTCAACCCTTGTGAATACAGATAACATTGCTACAGATATTAATGGAAATAAAACCAATATAGATGGGGAAAGTAATAGTATCTGTAAAACTAAATTCAAAGCTAAAATTTCTCATATTATATACATAGTTAATAAAGATTTGAACCCATTGCTGGGAAGAAAGTGGTTTTGATCTTTAGGAATCATGTAAATGTAATAAAGAGTGCAGTTGAAAACTCTAATGCTGAAGAGATATCCTGGGTTGTTTAAGTCTGAATCAACAGAACTAAAAAACGACTGTTCAATATTGTGTTGATAAAGCTTGCATAAGCCAATTACTAAACCCTGTAAGATTCTATTTGCCCTGAATGTGAAAGTTGAGAAAACATTTGATGAAATGATCCATAAAGTAATTTTAACACTAACAAAGATTCATGCTGGCCGACACCTGTATTTGTTATAATGGAACCAGATGGAAAATTGAGATTGTGGAGATTATTGCATTACTTTAAATAAATTTGTAAATAAAGGTTTTTATCCCATTCCAAGTGTATACAAAGTACAAAGCATCATTACGAAAACTTTATATCCGTAAAGACAGACCTTAAAGCTGTATTCTACCACAGAGGAAGTATTAACATTGCTAAGAATAGGGGACTATATAAATGCAATAAACTGCCATATGAAATCTTCCAAGAGAACATAAATACTCTTATTCAGCCCATAGCCAGCACTTTCCACTATTTAGATATTTTAATCATTATTAAATCAGAATTGAAGTTGAAAAAGCAGGTAGATGCAGTCTGCACAAAATTGGGAAAAAATAAGAGCTAAGTTAAATATTGATAAATGCATCTGATCCACTAAAAATAAAATTTATTAGATGTATCATAAATGAAATGGAAGGTATCCTAATGCAAACAAGGTAAAGGTTATAAAAAATAAAAACAAGGAATGTAAAAGAGTTACAGGTTTTTTTAATACTCTTAAACTTTTATGAGTTCTTAAAAGGCAAGCTGCATTTACTATCACTGTTGTATAAATTCTTAAAAAAAGCACAACAATGCTGGAAATGGATTAAAGTAAAAGATCTGTACATCAAATGAATTGTTAAGATGCTACTGTAGTTGCCTAGAAGCCATAATTACTATGGACATGTTGAAATATGATGTTGGAACTATCATTTTCTATCCAAGTTACAAAGGCAAAATAGCCTATGCCTTAAGAGTATTAAAACAGGCAATACTCATTATACGTATGCCACACACAGCAAGCTAGAGTAATCAATGGATGCCAGAAGGCTTGTGCATAAAATCCCCATCTAATGCCTACTCATCCAATATCCCCAGACTAGTGTCTGGCTTGTGGCCTTCATCAGTGAGGAGCCTTGAATCTGAGAGCACTGCACCTAGATCTTAGGACCTAATGCAACCCTCCAGCAACCATCTTTTATCTCCATTTAACTACAAAACTATGAGTCTTAAACTGAAAACACCTTAATGTTTTTAATCCCAACCCATTAGCTTATATAGTCATATGGGTCTGAACCCAGTTCAGCACCCATACATTTTGGTGTCTTTGGTTCTTTAATAACCATAGTCATCACTATCCTATTAGGCAGGATTGGTTTTAAGCCAATAAACATCACATGACCACCACCTCTTATGCTTGTGTATAGTTTTGTAGTTAAATGGAGATAAAAGGTGGCTGCTGGAGGTTTGCATTAGATCCTAAGATCTAGGTGCAGTGCTCTCAGATCCAAGGCTTCTCACTGATGAAGGCCACAAGCCAGAAACTAGTCTGGGGATATTGGATGAGTAGGCATTAGATGGGGATTTTATGCACAAGCCTTCTAGCATCCATTGATTACTCTAGCTTGCTGTGTGTGACATACGTATAGTGAGTATTGCCTGTTTTAACAACAATTATACACAAGCATAAGAGGTGGTGGTCATGTGATGTTTATTGGCCTCAAGAGCAGCAGAAAAAAATTACTGCCAGATTGACAAGGAGGTATTAGCAATTATTTTCATCATAAAAAAATTTCACCAATATATCTATGGGCAAAATTTTCAGATCTGCATAGACTATTGTCTGACAATAGAAATATATAGTACTGGAAAAAAAAAATTCAGAACACATAAGCATGTTACGATAAATCAATATTTTGTTAGGTTATGATTATAAACTATTGTATAAGCCAGGAAAACAAATTGGACATGCTGATGCTTTAGCACATCTACCTGACATTAAATAAAAAGAATATGGCATTAATGAAATCAATTATATAAATACGATGAACTCGGTATTACTTAAGTTCTGAAATTGCTGAATACATTAAGCATAATAAGGGTTATATCCATGTTATTGAGTGGATAAAATACGGCAGGCCTAAAACTCACCCCATGCAGAGTGGTGAAGCCCATTTCAAATATATATGATAGTTTATTATCTTGTAACAGCTGTGTGTTAATAATAGATCAAGTACTCATACCACTAAAAGACCATGATCACTTGCTTGATTTACTTCATTGGGCTCATTCTGGAATCATCTGTATTAAAGCTCTGGCTTAATCATGTTTGACAGTTAAATCTGAGCAGGGAAATAGAGCAAATAGTAAAAAATGTATGAGTTGTCAATAAACTGCCATCTAAAAAACAGGAAACTTGAATTAAATCCATGATCTTTTGAAAACATCTATATTTAGATCATATAGAACTTGTACATGGATATATAATATTAATATTAGTCGACTCATTTTCTCATTGGACTAAATATGGAATAGTGAAAAATACGAGTGCATTCATAAAAGCACTTAAAGAAAGTTTTTCTATATATGGGTACCCGGAGATGATTGTAATGGATAATGGAACTAGTTCTACTTCACAGAAGTTTGAGGACTACTTAAAAAATAAAGAAATAAAGAATATTCTTATTTCACCTTATTATCCTAATGAAACAACAGAGAAACTTGTTCAATATTTAAAGAATATGTTGAAAAAAACTGGGTTTAAGAATGTACCAGAATCATTAGTTGATACTATATATAATCAACACTTTATTCTGTACAGAGCAACAAAAAAACTTCATCAGTTATTAATGCGCCAACAGTGTCATACTAAGCTATTGCTGCCTACTATTGAGAATAGTAATAGCTTTGAATATGAAAAATATATATCAAAGAAACATATTGAAAAGGAAATGGATGTCAGGAGTTGTATTAAGGATTTTACCAAGGCAGTTACAATTGGTTAAATTAGAGAGCGGTAAGGAGATAAGAAGACATATAAATCATCTATAACCACAATTAAATAAATTACCGGTGGACGTTTATGATTAAAAAATATGCCAATGGATGGAAAAATCCAGAGATAGAAGTAGAGAAAAAAATATACTTTGTCAGCTGATCAGAAAAGTGAATAATCAAGAACAAATAAATGATTACAGCAGAAATCATATAAATGATGGAGAACTAAGTATAACTATTTGAATAGAGGAAACAGAAAACTTTTTTTCTAAAACTTCGAGAGTACGTAGACCAGCTGATAAACTTGAGGAGGGCAATATTTCTAGAGTAGGAGGAGGGTTAGAATGTCTGTGTGTATAATGTATATATTGTAAATAAATACCATTTATTAATTTTTGTAAATATGTACAGATTATTTCAATATTTACTATAGAAAATTCTACAAACACATCCAGTCATAATTTTCAAAAAATCAAAATGAACCTAATCATATGTAAATAAGGTGACCATAAGTACTGCTTTTAGCAATACAATATTGGTATTCTCGCCATTGGTCCTAGTTAGTTGTGAAATGTAATCAGTACAATTTAGGAAATTATGAAAATAAATGACAATCAAGATACATTTCTAAGAAGATATTGAAATGCTTTAACAAGATTCAGTGTTGTTATCTATTCACTATTAAACAATATCAAGAAACATTGTTAACATGTATGCAAGTAGGGTGATAAAATTCAAATAGCGGGAACTTTAAAACAATTATTTATTTTTGGACACCCATGACATCAAATAATGTGTTCTTCAATAATAAATTAAAATCAAAATATACATTCATTAAAGCAAGAAGTGATAACGATAGTAAAGTGGAATGTGTAAAATGCTGAAGTGTATTTTCTATTGTAAATACGCTGTCTGAACTATTTCAAATGCCCTAGTTTTAAATTTAAAAAAAATGGTAACCTTATATATAAATTAATAATTTACATGCAAATAAATTGAGATATAAACTCTTCCCCAGTCTAATAAATGAAGTTACATTAATACCTTACTAAAATGGAATATCAGTACAATAGTAAAAGATAATGTCATGCCTGAATGGTGTGTGTGCTATATAAGCACTCAAAAGAAGCTTTCAGAGAGTCTGATGTATTTGAAGAAATTCATTGCCGGACAAAGAATAAATTGCTAAAGAATATTGCTTCTAAAAGCTATATATAATATTAATATAATTTATCTTCTTTATTCCTTTTTACAATGTTTTTTTACAACCCACTATTGGCAGTTTTGATTGCCCCAGCAAGTATATAATATTAATATCATTTATGTTCTTGATAATGCTTTTTTACAACTCACTACTGACAGTTTCGATTGCCACAGCGAGTCCTGAAGATTGCTGGGGCAATCGAAACTGTCAATAGTGGGTTGTGGGTTGTAAAAAAGCATTGTAAAAAGTAATAAAGTACATCACCATCATCAACCATTATCAATCCACTGCAGGATGAAGGTCTCTCCAAGTCTCCGATCTTTAGCTTCTCTTCTCCACAACACCCCTGCACATTTTCTTATTTCATTCATCCATCTCACATGTGGTCTCTTTCTGGTTCTTTTACAATCTCTTGGAATCCAGTTTAAAATTTCAATTGTCCATCTGTTATCATCTCTTCTAGCAATATATCCAGCCCAACTCCATTTCAATCTTTTTAATTTTTTCAATAAGGTCAGTAACACCCGTTTGTTGTCTTACCCATACATTGCGTTTTCGATCTCTTCTTGCTACTCCCAACATACATCTCTCCATACTCCTTTGAATGGTCTGAAGTCTCTGTATTGCTCTTCTATTAAGTGTCCAAGTCTCCGATCCATATGTAAGAACTGGTAAAACACATTTGTTAAAAACCATCCTTTTCAAACACATAGGCATATTTCCTTTTAGTATCAAGTTATTTCTACCAAAAGCACTCCAACCAAGTTTAATTCTATGATTAATCTTCTCCAGTATGTTTCCATCTGTATTAATAATCTGACCAAGATATTTGTAACTGTTAACTTCTTCTAATTCTTCATAATCAATCTTTATTTTCATATTTTGAGCAAATCGATTAAACATTACTTTAGTCTTTTTAACATTTATCTTTAGTCCTACTTTTCTACTTTCATCTGCTAACTCCTGCAACATTTCCTGCAGCTCTGAAGCATTATTTGCAAAAACAACTACATCATCTGCGAAATCTAAATGACTTAAATACTCTCCATTTACTTTCACTCCTTTAGTTTCCCATTTTAATCCATAAAATACTTCTTGCAGCACTGCTGTAAAAAGTTTTGGAGATATGGAGTCACCTTGTCTTTTACACCTTTCTCAATGTTGATTTTTCCAGTATCATTATGTAATCTAATTGTTGCTGTTGCATTTTTATAAATATTCTTTAAAATATGACAATATCCTGGATCTATACCTTGACGATCCCTTTGTCCTTTCTATGAGTTCTCTCAATACCTGGATATGATCTATTGTACTAAAACCACTTTTAAATCCAGCTTGTTCTCTTGGGTGGTGGAAATCCAAAGTTCTCTGTAGACAAGTTGTAATTATCTTGGTAATAATTTTATATAAAACTGATAAAAGGCTGATAGGTCTGTAATTTCTAATATCTTCTTTATCACCTTTTGTAAATATTAATATTATTACTGCATTCTTCCAATCTTCCGGTACATCTTTATCATTTAGACATTTGGTATATAACTTTGTTAAAATTGTTTCTATTTCTTCACCTGCTTCTTTTAATATATCAATTATAATTCCATCATTTCATGGAGCCTTTCCTTTCTTCATACATTTAATTGCATGTCTCACTTCTTCATTTAAAATTCTGGGCAATTCGGAAGATGTAATAGATATAGGAGGTACTTGTTCTTTATTACTATATAATTCTTGATAAAAATCTTCTACCAATTTCATGATGTCATCTCTCTTTTTAGTAATAATTTCATCTTTTTTTCTAATTGCAGATATAAATTTCCTACCAATCCCAAAATGTTGTTTAACATTCTTAAGACTTTTATTTTCTTCTACAGCTTTCCTTGCTATTTCACAGTTATACTTTCTTATATCATTTTCAACTCTTTTCCGTACCATTTTACAAAATTCGAGATATTCAATTCTTTTTAATACATCATTTTTATATATCTTCATATTCCTTCTTTTCTTCATAAATTCTCTAGTCTCAGTAACAATTTTATTAGTTAGTCAATTGCTGCTTTTTTCTACCAGCTATCTTTGTTGCAGTTTTTAAAAGGGTATCAGTTATTTTCATATTAATTTCATTCAAATCTGAATCATGTTCAAAATCTCCTAATATTTGAAACCTATTGGTAAGTTCTAATTTAAATTCATTAGAATATTTCTGAAGATTAGGAATATCAACTGTAAATATTGTTTTTCTTAATAATTTTTGTCTCTCTAGTTTTACATTAACACGTAACTTACACCTTACTAATCGATGATCACTTCCTGTGTTAAATTTATTAAGAACATTACAATCTTGAAATATGTATTTCCTGTTAGTCAAAATATAATCCAATTCTGCTGTACCTTCATTTGGATGCTTCCATGTCCATTTCCTTTTAATATTTTTCTCAAAAAAAGAATTCATAATATAAAGTTTTTCTTTTTCTGCAAACTCCACAAGTCTATGTCCTCTCTCATTTCTATTACCATAACCAAAATTACCTACAGCAATTTCATCTTTCATTTGTCTACCAATTCTAGCATTAAAGTCTCCCATAACAATTTTAAAATGTTGTTTACTCTGATCAAAAGCCTTTTGTACATCCATATAAAAATCTTCTACTACTTCATCACTATGAGAACTTGTTGGGGCATAAACCTGAATTATCTACATTTGGTATCTGCTGTAAAGTTGTATAACTAATCTTGCCACTCTGTCTGATACACCATCAATCTCCACAATATTGTTCTTCCACTTTTTATTTATAATGAATCCTACTCCACTTGTATTTCCAATATGTGTGCCTTTATAATAGAGTATATGTCCACTTTTTAAATCAATTGTTTCTTCACCTTTTCTTCTAACTTCACAAAGTCCAATAATGTCCCATTTAATATAAGACAGTTCTTCTTCTAATTCTTGCAATCTTCCTTCACTTGAAAGTGATCTGCAGTTGTAAGTACCTAAATAAAAAGTCGTCATCAAATGGCAGCCTGGGTCCGCAATCAGGGGATTCTTAGCACCCTCTGCCTTCGGCCACTAACCGCTGCCTTGGTTGGTGACTTTACAGCCTCCTGGGAATAAGGGCCATGCTTTATTTTTGTCTGTCATGTATATATGTATTGGAAAAATATTTATCATTTACACAAACATTCATTCTGCCTTATCAGGCACTGAGAAGAAACACCTTGGTGTTTCTTGATCTTAAACTCAGAGGTAAAAAGCCAATAAACTCACCACACTGGCTAATGCGTGTTAGTGAGCAGCCCATCCATGTTCGTATACTATATAAATAATCACATAGTAATAACAGCTGCAACGACAAGAACGTATGGAGTGGACTTTAGGAATTTGCACTGCTCGGTTCCTTTAAGGCCTCCAAGAGGAATCAAAGGGTCTCCTCTCAGTTAATAGCAAACTCCTTTCTGCAGCCAATAAAGTACATAAATGATATTATTTTATGGTTTTGTCAATGCAATAAGATAAAAGTTATATCTATATATCTAACTGAATCAACACGTGATTAAAGTGACTATGATATTTAAACATATTTAAAGTGTGTTTGTAATCTTATTCTCGGTGCGTGAAACGCTAAACACCATTAATGAATAATTCACAGAATTTTGATTTGAATGAACTTCCAATTTGTTTTATTTTATTATTGTTGTTAAATAAATACTTTTTTTACTAAACTTGTGTTCAAGTTTATTTCTTACGTTTAAGTTTCCTGATTGGTATATTAATCTATATTTTGATTGTAATATTAATAAAATTCTTAATAATGTATAGTATTAGAGAATTCATGATCTTATATATTTGGTTTCATTTATCAAATGTTTATATTTACTGGTAAATGTAATTTATTATCAAAAATGTTAGTATTTTTATATTAGACTTCGGCAATAATAAAATCCGATTTATTTTAAGACAAACAATTTAATGGTATTCAATTAAAAATAATAAAAATTCAGATCAGTACTGAACAATAATTACCTCCTTGAAAGTAGCAAGAACAGTTTTTTCTGCCATTATAATATTAAGATATTATTAAAATATAAAGTTAAAAAAAATAAAATAAAATAAACACCAGAAGTCGTTCAAAAAATAACAAATGATATAATTTCACAAATCCAGTTTTAAACTTTTTTTTTTTTTAAAAATAACGCTGAAAATACGAAACTAATGTTTAAATTAGTCTATGATATCAACCTTCTAAAACAATTTAGTTACGGAGTTGGTACACTTGCCGGTGACAACTATAAAGTTAAATTTTTTCATTATCTGTTACTTAAGCTGATATAAATTATGACGAGTAAACGAAAAAATGATCAGATTCCTATACAGTCCATTTCTTCTGATGTTAATGAAGACAAGAAACCTAAACAAATAAGAGTATGGTGTGATGGCTGGTAAGTATAAAATATTGTACTTGAATAAAGTTAATTAGGCTAATTGCCAGCTTTGCTTGTTAAAATATTTAATTTGATCGTTAAATTATTAAATAGCACACTCAATCATAGTTAATATCATGTTTATTCATTATAAAAAATATTTAAAACAAAGTTTTTGCTAACCTTGTTATTCAATATTTCCTCAAACTTTTCCAAATTGTTGCTATAATTCCTGAGCTTGTTAAAAGTTTTTTTTTTTTTTTTTTTAAAGATAGGGGTGGGAAATAGAGGTGGATAATAAAGGATATTTTTCCTTATTTTTTTTTTTTTTAAAAAGAACACACGTCAAGCTTATTTGCAAAGAGAGAACTTTTTTCAACATTAAACATCACGAGACTGTTGCAATTTATTATTAGCAATCGTCTATAACTTTCTCCCGAAATTTGCTAGAAATATTAGCTTTGCATTAGAAAACTAATAAAAATGAAGTGGATTAAATGTCTATTTATAGATATTTTTACGGGTATTATCCGCTTAACAAAGCCTATATGGAATATGATTCCATTCAACAAAATCTAAAAAATTTATTTTTAGCAAAACATCTTAAACGAGTATAACAATTCTAACTCAAGGGGAGAAAAAAGACACAACTACATACCCAAAGTTAAAGGAACCTAAATAATTGCGTATAGGAAAAAAAGAAATTGGAATCAGAATAGCTGTGTGGTTATACAAATAATCTTATTACAGTTAGTGCTGAGATGCTAATGATGTGATGATTTATCATAACTGGTTCTATAAAATGAAGAATATAAGGTAAAAATGATCAGAATATAAAATGACAGAGAATGAAATAGAAATGAATAAAACTATGGTATATTTTAAAATGGAAAATAGAAATAAATTTAGAATGAAAAAAGGATAAGGAATTTTGAAAAGTAGAAACGAAAGAAAAATATATGGTAATATACGTATGCATATATTTTCAATAAATAAGGATTTTTGATAATTGTCGAAAGCCACTTAATATTATAATAAAAATGTGCATTTTTAAATTTAATTTATTATTAATCAAAAATATTCAGTTGGGAGGGGGTGGGGGAGATTTAAAACAAGTGAAAGACTTGGTTTTAATGTTTTTACAACTGAAATTTAGTTATTTATACAATTATTCGATTTTCTGTTTGATTTTCGTGAAAAAATTGCAATTGTAGTACTTATGTCTATAATTAATGTTTTCATTTCTTTGTAAATATATATATATTTAAAGCGTTATTTATTTGCTAGAAAAAAAATCCATTTTTAAAAATATTAAACTTAAAAAATGTATTATTGCAATGCTGATGCAAAATGCTTATGTCTTTAGCAGCATGCATATTTTTTACTAAATTTGTACTTATATCAATTTGCCATCGTCATCAAAATTTTATTTAATTTTTCTTAAACCTTAAGGGAAAATACAACTTTTTTTTTTTTTTTGCTGACAATCAGCCAGATTATGTATTAAACCCTCAAAACATTACAAGATTACTTTTTTTTTTACATTTGCGTAAGCTGTTAAAACATTAGCAAATTTTTCCAAACATTAGTGCAACGTTATGTAAGCACTAGTAATTAATATATGCTAGAAGGCTGTGTGTTACAATCCCTATCCAGTGCCTACATATCTAATATTCCCAGACAAGTTTTCAGTTTGGCTTTCCAGATGTATTGCTACCAGATCCAAGGCTTCTCACTAATGAAAGTCATAAGCTAGAAACTAGTTTGGGGATATTAGATAGGTAGGGATTATTATGCACAAGCTTCTAGCATCTTTTGATTATTAAAGCTTGCACTATGTGGCACTATTGTGTGGAAAAATTTGCCACAGATTATGTATTTGGGCTTTTTTGTCACATCTATATTATGAAAAAAAATTACAACTATTATCTCCATACATCTTCAATTTTTTTTTTTTGTCATTACTGTTATTTAAAAAACAAAAAAAGTTAAGATAATATGTTTTAAAGTATTCTTTAAGTTGAAGGATCTAATCTGACTTGAAACTACCTATATTCATCATTTTAATGAAAATAAAATGTTATGCCATCAAAAGAGATCCTATAATTTAAGTTAAAAAAAGTTATGAGTAAATCTTGCTTTAGAACATGTAATATTCAATATAATAACTAAAACACACAGGTTTATTATATACCTGTGTCTGTATATATGTAATATATAGGGTATATGAGCACAGACTTTCACATGACCCACCACTCTCCACGCTATCTCATAATGCTGATACACACACATATATGTTGAAAAAATAAATAATCACCAATATACGTACTTCTTGCTAAACCAGCAATCATCAGTTGGTCCAGATTACCATCTCTACATATATATGAGGTTTGGCTTTCTTAATATATATCTGAGCACTTATAGCATATATGTGTAGAGATGGTAATCTGGACCAACTGATGATTGCTGGTTTAGCATGAAATACCTATATTGGTGATTATTTTTTCAACATATATGTGTTCAAGTGTATGAGCATTATGAGATAGTGTGGAGAGTGGTGGGTCATGTGAAAATATGTGCTCATATACCCTATATATTAATATTCAATATAAATAAAAATCATAAAATGTTTAAAATCTTAGTGCTCACAATTAAATATAATATATATAGAAGGCAAAAAAATGCCTTTTTTTTTTTTTGAAGATTTTTGCCATGTGCAGCACAATATTTACTTTCATTGCTTTCTTCTGTTTTTTAATTTAATATAAATATTATTTTCTTTATAAATTGAAAATAATTTATTGATTATCATCATAACTTTTATTGTATTTTTGAGTTCCTTTCTTGTACTTATCTATTTTTTAATGTAATATCAAGTTTTTTTTTCTAATTATGCTATATTTATCTTTTATAATTCATTTTTTACTGAAATTTTAAAGAAAAAAAATTGTTTGATATGAATAAGGAAGGATAATATAGATACAGTGTGTGTGAATAAAATAGGAGAATAACTAGATAAATTTAAGTAATACATCAAGTCTAATTTATATTTGGAAATAGAATGTGTATTTTTATTTTAAAAATGCAAAAACTGAAGAAAATAATTTAAAACAAAAAAAAAGTTAAAAGCATGTTTTTGATTTTTAATTTGAAAGAATAATTAAATGAGTTTTTGTTATACTTGTTTTAATTACTTTTCTGTAACTTTAAGAAAAACAGGTAGGTTGAGTATATGCATTTTAATTAAACTGTTTAGCATAAAACATTCTGATAGAAAACAACAAAAGATTCAGCATCAATAAACACTAATGGGGAGGGGAGTAAAAAGTTTGGTGATTAAAGAAGACTGAAAATATACAGATTAAAGCTGTGGTTTTGTCTAAATAACACATTTGTTTGGGATTGTCATGATGGTATAATGATAAATCAGTTTCCAAAGCAGAAGAAAGAATACTGTAATCTAAAGCTTAAATTTTGTGCATTTTATATGGTAATGCACTTTGTGCAATGATTAAAAGGTTCAATCTATAATAGTTTTTGGCTGATAAAAATATGAGTTTTATTTTTACTATTGATGCAAAATTATCTATTAATAAGAGAGAGCAGTGATAAAGACAAAATTGAACTACATAAAATTAGTGCTGTCTATAATATGTATTTTGGTTATATAATTATATTGAAGCTGTCAATCTGTAATTCAGATTCAGCTTCATTGTCTAATATATGACTAACTGCCCAACAGGGTTCAAACCTGTCATCCCATTTTATTTTGTTTTTTTTTATCTTTATCATTTCATGTATGTTATATACCAATGTAGAAGTTGTATTGGCAAACACTAAATTAATAAAATAATTCTTGTTTTAATATTAATAAAACAAGGATCGTGTACATGCATTGATATATACACATAGCGGTGTGGATGTGTAACCTAGCATATTAATATTGTTATAAATATTTATTGTAATATACTTAAATTTTTTTAATTTTATTTTATTATTTTATGTATAAAATGCAGGAAAGATGATGCAACATGTTGAGAAGGTTCTGGAAAGCACTTAGAGAAATATAGTACAATCAGGCTGAAGCAATCCATTAGTCAGATTTGATAATATTGTTTTATTCATTAGGCCATTAAATTTTAGATTTAAAATCATTAATGGAAATTTTATTTGTTCCAGTTATTTGTTCAAATTTGTTTCTAAAACTAGAAATAGATTTAAAAAGACTTTCAAGCCCATGATTATTTGCATCTTCTAATAAAAAACAAAAGTACAATCTTGCTTAATTTAATCACGCAAGGTAAGCCTACACTTGCATTGCTTCAGATAAACTTGTAAAAGCATTCTTGGAGTAGTATAACAAAGTATAAATGAGACTAAAATTAATACAGAAAAAAAAACAGTTTTCTTTTCTAATCAAGTAGCTAACATGCTCCACGACACCCAGAATTTTGATATGAAAATGTTTGAGTAGTGGGAATCAAGTCACCCTTTCCTGATCATTCCCCTGCCAGAATGCCATTCAGTTACTCCAAACCAGTGGACAGCCTAAGTTACGCATGAATGACTGAAACCTGACGAAAGCTACCTGCCATCAGACAAATTAATTAGTGCCCATGGATTACAGTGATTTCCTCATGAAAGCATGGATCTTTCATCAAACTCTTACAACATCGAAAGGTAATAAATCATTGCTGTCACTAAAAACTTTCTAATTGCCTAAACTAGCATATAAACTTAATATTTAAATCTGTACTGTACTTTCACTTATACCTGTATTCTGATATAATCGGGAATGGAGTGACGCCATTGACCCATCCTATATTCACAATTCTCTATAAAATCTTAACCCATTTTGTGTCTTTTCCTTATGTATTGTTTATCTCTCATATTTTGTTATGGCAAAATTATTAATTAGATTTATTGATTCATATGTTATATTTTATTTCAATTTGAATTGATATACTAATTGAATCCAACCTCGCGAGCATGTCCACTATTATTAGTAAAGCCCCCATTGGGGTTATTAACAATTGATCCATTTAATTTTATTATAGACAAACGCTCGCCAGGTTAAGTGATGTTTTAATAATATGCATAAATAAAGTAAATTGACATGTTATTGGTAGGATGTAATGAACCTAACAGCTCAGCTTTATATTGTTGGTTAAATGTTGATTATTAATGCTGTGCCACTACTTTTTATATATGAATGATTATACGCTGAGAATTAAAAATTTTAATTAAATCTGGAATTGATATACGAGGGCGCCACTAGGAAAAGAACCTAGAACTGCGAAATTAGAAAAATCCTATATTCGCGTTTGATAATTTGTATACGTATGACAGATCAAGCTAAATTCCTCTCCACAATCCCATTTCAATATAGACGGATTTAATACAATAATAGGTTTTATTGTTTAAAGAAAGAATGGAAAAATATATATATATATACTTTCATAACCTTTAACCAATAATACGCTTTATTATAGTTTATTTTTCTTTTATTCAAGACCATTAACAAAACAAATCGTTAATACCCCCCCCCTACTTTCCTTTCCTCTTTTTTCTACTCTTGACATAACTAACATAATCTTTCTTTTTTTTTTATTAAAAAAAATGCAAAGGCGAAGAGCAATATATATTTTGTTCTCAAAGGAACATATACTTTTACTTAAATAAGTGTCCAAACTGATCCAAATTTTGACTGGTATTGGGGCTAAGCAACTTACTATTAGGAATAAGTTATAACACAAAACCCTTACCCTCTCTTTCAATATTTACTCAATCTTTAATACTTTTCATTTTGCTTTCTAAATCATTTTTAATTCTATTCTGATAACATTTTCTTCGATTCATTTATGGGATTATTATCTTTTCTTACTTTGCCCAATAGTCTTGAAAATTTAGTCAAAATTTAGCTAAACCGTTCATAAAGAAAAATTAAAACATACAAATAATTTACTTATTTTAAATAAACACAATAATTAATGTAGATATAAACATTATTAATATTTAAAAAAAAATCCCCTTCCATTGTCGTAACTCATAGTTCATTAATGGTTAAATGCAATCCTAAAAAGTATGTTTAAAGTTCACTACTGTCTATAGTTCAATCAATAAACAAAGTTTTCGTTACCCTGATCGATCAGTGCACGTCCATAAGCGTTTCTTCATATCTCTTGGGAGTTGATTCTCAGCAATTAATTTTGTTCCATGGTTAGCTCCGCTTTCTCCTATGTGGTTTGATGTTCCTTGAGGTGGTTTGATTGTTCGATGAAGATCTAGGAATAGGTCAGTGCCCCGGTTGGGGACGGATTCTATTTCGTTTAGCGTTTGATCATTTTTATTTCCATTTTTTTATTTAATAGTTCTTTTTTCATTAAAAAAAAACTAATAATAATACACAATAGGTTTTTTCTCTCTATTTATAGTCCTTTTCTTCATTGTCCTTTTTTTTTGATCACGTTCCCAGCCAGTGATTGCATTCCTCTAAGTTTTTTGTTTTTAACACCTTGCTAACCAGAAGACACGACAATAGAATTAATTACAATTTTTTTCTCTCTCCCCTCCTTTCAGATTAGAAAATTAAAATAATTAATTACAAAATTGTTTCCAAAAACTTTTAAATTTTTTTCTATCACTTTCGATTTAATCTCTCAATCCAATTAAAAAAATAACTGAACTACCATTTTGCTTTTTTGCTTTTCATTTTAAAATCCCAATAAAAAAACTAATAATATTATCAAAAAAAAACTTTCTGTACACACAGCTTTTATTTCCTATTTTCTACCCAATGAATATGTGTGTATATATATATTTACATACACACAGAGAACATAACATGAGCCAATCGAAATTATCGGCTCAATGCTATCAAGGGATTTGTTTATTATTTCGATGACTGCCATGCCAATAATTTTGATAACTATATTATGGTCACGCCTTAGGGAGTGTCCTTGGTTAAAGATACTAACGACCTCTAAACCGAATATGGGATTTATTATGTTATGATGCCGGGGCTCATTTCAATCTACTTAGTATTTAAGATATATATTAAAAATTAAGCTTAATGCAGGTTGAAAAATAATTCATGCCATTGTGCTAAATATTGAAATATTGCTGGTGGTAATTATAGGAACGTCATTAGTGACATAACTTACTCTCTGCGTTACTGGCATAGAGTTAGTTTGCCTAAAGTTTGGGTTGCTTGTTAGATTGGATGTCGGAAGTTCGAACCCATTTCATATTTGTACTAATTCCAAGAAACGGGTACTTAAGCTATCCTGGATCTTCAGTTAGTGGGTGGAACGCTCTGCATTGGGATGATCCCAGCATGCCCAGTCAATCGCATCTTCCTACCCACTCTTTATTTACAAGCCATTCTGAAATAAATAAAGGGTTGTTTTGGTGTTGATTTCTTAATAATGTCGAAGTGCCTTCTCGGGTAAAAAAAGAGAATCGAACTATCATACCTACCTTTCATGTTAGTATACCATTTCTCAAAAATGTAAGTTTATGCCTATGTGATATCTTTGCCGCAATGCTGTGATAATGCTAAACCTGTGCTCTGTCTGTCTGACATGAAAATTACCAAAACCCTCAAGAATCTCCCTCATATTTTACTAGCCTCATTTTTTTTTTTAGTCTGTTTATAAATGAATCCCACGTACATTATTAAGTCATAATGATTGTTATATATGAACATTGTAACCGAGTTATCAAATCAAGCTTACTTTGTATCACATTAACTTAAATTATCCCTCTGATAAAAGATCTGTATTATTAGATTATTTACAGCATTGAATGTGAATGCTATAGATCAGGGGTAAGTTTTTTTGTTTTTATTCTAATTTTTTTTTTAATTCTGGATAGGTGAAGTCCCTGTTGAAAATAATATTTTTAATCTTGATTTAATGTTGCTAATTTGAATTAATAAATATTGTTAATAATTATTCATGTTGCTTTAATTCCCCTGGACATGAGTTTTTTGGCCCATTAAATAATTGTTGTTTTTTTTTTACTAGATAGAACTATAAAAATAAAATATATTTCACCCCTCCCTTCACTTAGAGATTATGCCTATGACATCAAGTCGATCGCAACACATTTTAAAAATAAAAAAGTAGATCTTATGAACACAAAAGTTGACCACCTCTGCTATAGATAGCATGAAAAATTTCACAACTGTATAGGCGGGAACATCATAATAAAATGTAAATAATTGAGGGAGGTTTCAATCAATATATCCAGGCTGCTTATCAATTATTTCTGTGTATTTTCACATATAGCGTTAATACTCTTTTATTATAGAAGGTTTACAAACAAGCATTGGCATATTAAAAAACACACTGGAATTGGTATACATTTAAATCAATATACTCTAACATTGAATGTATCTTAGTGTTGGATGTCTGTAATAACCAAATCTCCGACTTTAGATGTTTAAAGATGGATATATGCTAAATCCGCAAATATCATATATATATACATGTAACCATTTCATTGTATTATTAAAGTTTGTTTCTTAACTTATTCATTCATTCGAATCATCATGTTATTCAGTCCAGAGTCAGTAAATTACTTTTCTTTTAGATTAGGGTTTGTGGATATATTTTAACCCAGGTTCAAAATAGTGATCAAATGATATGAATTGGTCATTCATCCTTGTGGATATATATAATCATATTAGCTAATATTGATATAAAATCTTTCTATATCATGCCATGGTTTCATAAATCTTATAGAGTTCTCTTGTTTTTCTGCTGGTTCTCCAGGTCAGGAATGAGTCAATACGTCTGCTATCATCAGATATGTTGTTCATGGTGTTGAAGGGTTGGAGGATGGACAAATGGGGCAGAATCCATGAATGCCCCTGACCTGTCTATCTTGGGTAGATTGGGTTCAAGGTACTTTTGTCCAGACTCTAAACTTCGTTGAATGAGCAAACACATCTGACTGGCACAATGTAGTACAATATGTTAATAGGTGAGATAAAAGCTTTGTAATAAGATATTTAAATAGAGAACACCAGAAATGGTGATATCAATTTTTCAAAATAATGGTTGATTTTATATGGAGAAATTTGAATTATTGTAATGTGTAGCTGTACAATATTTTATAAGTTTCTTTCAATATTATTTAGTATCCTCTTCAATGTATGCATGGGAACATATATACAAATTACTTACTACAGATGGAACATATAATATTTTTTTCATTTATTATTTTTTGTCATTATTTTATATTTTTGCTAGTGATTTCTTTAATTAATCTTATGCATGGTGAAAAAAAGAATCATGAATCTAATTTATTTGACTTCTTTCTTGTGGTTTTATTAATAACACTAATTCATTGTAATCTTTTTGTCTAACTGGCTTCTTCATTTTTGCTAAAATTTTGCCCATAATTGATTTTCAAATTTACATAAACAATTTTTAATTTTTCTATCTAATCATGACTTCAGCCAATGATAAGGCATACAACCCCCCCCCCCCAACTATCATAAACTTGAGAAAATAAAATATTTTTAAATTTAACTAATATTTGTAAGTAGCCTAATGCCACTATGATGTATTTATTATATTATTTAGAATGATTTCTGTTGGGAAAAAATGCTATTTTGATAAATGATTCAGTTTATGTTTGATTTCAAAATCAGTTTCTACATAAAATCTAAACCCAACTGCATTTTAATCTCTGGAAGAGCACTAATTGATGCTATTATGTTGTATTCTTCTTTATATGAATTACTTTGTTATATAATAAATCATAGGCCAAATGATTTGATTTAAAATAATGTTAAAAATACCATGATTTTTTGCCATTTATGTTAAAATGAAAGAAATTTATGTTATATGTGTAGTTGACATGTTCTTATGGAATAAAAAAATAGGTACTTGTGTATTAGCCTTGCTGTCTGTGTTTGCGATGGCAGTTTGACTTTTTAATGCAGCATTTTGCCATTGCAACCCTCTTCCCCCTTTTCCCACTAGAGAAAGTACAACATTCTGCTGTTGCAAACACAGGCAGCAGGTCTAATATTCAAAAATTATATACTGTATGTAGTTTACCATTGTGTGTGTTGTATAATAAAATGATAGATGGTATGTATGGTGGAGCTACTATTGATTTTTTTTTTTTTTGTAATTATATATACTGTATATATTTTTAGAAAATACAAACTCATTATGTTTTATGAGTATAATAATTTAAGAAAACAAGCGCAAACTAATTTTATTAGTTAAAATTTTGGATTTTTTTCTTTTATTAATTAATTGTGTTATACAGAGGGTTTTTTTTTCTGATCTAATTTTAAGTGAGGGGAAACAAGGATTAAGTAACTGATTATTGTAGAATTTAAGAAAAACAAACAGTATCCAAAAGTTTTGGTAAATAATCTTAAAAAGGTGTAGAAGATTGTATATAGAGAAATCAATGTTGGTTTTAGAGTCCATTGGAAAGTTGATGTTTGATCTAGAGCAGTGGTCTTCAACCTTTTCACACCTGCGGACCGGTAAAAATAAGGATAAGGTTTCGCAGACCAGCAGAAGTCTATAGATAAATTTTCTTAAAGATGTAAACTGCATATCTTTAGAGGAGCATAATTGTTGTAACTGATCAAAACAACAATGTTAAAGATACAAAATGCAGTATGTGGAGTTTGTATAATAAAAAACTTTTTTTTTTAATTTTGAATTTTTTTAGAAAACTAATAAAAAATTTAATTCTGCCCCCCCCCCCCCCATAAACATCTGTGATAATTAGAAAAACAAATTAATTTATGTATGATTGATTAGATTTTGTTTTCGTTGTTTCTTTTTTTTTAATTGGGTAAAAATGAGATGAAAAACTAAATAAAAATTGTTTATATTAATTAAAAGTTTACTCTTATTATTTTGTTATTACAACCTTTACTGCCAATCTACTGACGGACCGGTAAAAAACTTCTGCGGCCCGGCACCAGTCCTCGGACCAAGGGTTGAAGAACACTGATCTAGAGAAATAGTTGCCAAAGAGTATCGTCAGTGCATAGCTTTATAATCATGGATGCATGAATGGGTATACTACAATTAATAAATTGCAAAAAGTGGCAAGAGCTGGTGGTAAATATTTGTAATTATAATCTAGATATTGATTATCCTAAATGCCTAGTCAGTTTTTTTTTTTCATACCCTGTTGCGAACATTATTGATAAGCCATGACAAGTGAATGAAATTCCATTCCAAAATTATCAGCAAGAATATACATATATTTTAAGAATTTCCAGCAAGAGCATAAATTCATTTAAATTCAAGATGATAAATATAAAACAGGTATTTTGTATTCTATTCAACACTGTTAGCATAGAAATATAATCAATGAATTGAAAATAAAATATTAAAAAAAAGCTAAAAGATATACTGTAAAAGCACAAATACGGCTATTGTTTAAATTCATGTAAACAGTTAAGAGGGAAAATTAATTCATATAGAGTGCTGAAAACTATATATATTTCATTATATAATTGTCTTAGAGTAAGGACTATTATTGCTTTATATCATTTTATTATCCTTCATAGTGAAAACTTTGAAAAAAGGAATCTAACAAACCAAAAATAATATTCTAATATTAAATAACTTCATTTTGTCTTTGTTGTACATATTATTATTTAATTATGATATAAATTGGTATTAAATGTCATAAATCTAGAAAGATTTGAGTTGCTATGAGTTTAGATCTGAGCATATAAATAGGAATTGCCTTATGTGGAAAGATGGTGTCCTAAATAAATATTCCCAGCAATATTGACCATTACAAGTCCACAAGTATGTAGGAGACTTAAGGATTGGGAGATCAAAATTAGGTGAAAGAAAACTATATATTCCATTGCAAAACTGAGTGATCCAATGTGAAAGCCATGAACTTAATTAAAAATATCATTATGTATAAATAATTACAATTGATCATCTTATTTTAAGATTGCAAGGTAATAGTAAAATAAACTAACCAAGAGTGTTAATTGATTTTGCAAAAAAGATTAGTAAGAACTAAGAGTATGTCAGAGAAATCATGAAGAATGTAGGAAGTAATTGACTCAATAATAAATCATTGTTGATTCAACAATAGTAACAGAAATTATAATTACTGTATATTAGAGCACAATATTTAGTCTGTGGCAGAAAAAACTCATCTCAAAATAATGTAAAAGATTGATCAATGTAGTAATGTAGAATATGATCTAGGCTGTTAATTTACGAGTTATTTTGAAAAGCCATATTAGTGAATAACATGCTAGCAGGATTAGTGAGCAACTAACTTAATGGAGAAAAAAGTGGATGAATAGAAAGAGAGGAAAGATGAAAAAATAGAGAATTAGATAGGAGAAAAATTGGGAAGAAATGTTTTGAAGAATGGATAAAGGGAAAGAGGAAATAAAATAATAAGAAAAAAGAAGATAAGGAAACTAGAAATTAAAAAATTGTTACAGAGTAAATAAACAAAAATTATTCTTGAAAAAATGAACTGTTTGATAATAGTCATTGAAATAAAAAATGTACTAATATGATTTTTTTTTCTTTGTTTAAATATGTATCTATTGCAGATTAGATCATACGAATGTTCTCTTAATACAAATCTGTTATAGAGAAACTATTATAGATGATATTTGATGATGAAGATTTATTCTCTTAAAATCTTAGCTAGATAATGACAATTTATATGATGATGAAAAACCAGAAAAGAAGAAAAAGAAAATGCTCAAATCGTGAATGAAATACTGAAATTTGTTGTTGGTAAGGCTATGAGTGAAGTGTGAAAAATTGAACAGATTTTTTTTTTTTAATTCTTTGAAGAGAATAAAATCAAAAGTTTGATGTTTTCGATAAATTTGGTTATAGAAATCAACATGTTGAGAATCAATATTACTTATGTATATTTTCAATTATTATTATTTTATATATATATACACACTGGAGAATTCATCCTAATGAATAATAATGTTATCAGAAGTCTCACCTTTAGTTCTATAACAAATATTTTATAGACCTTTGATTTTTGCTTCTATATCAAGAAAAAATATTTTGATATTAGCTAGAGAATTTAACAAACATTTCTCGTGATCGTATACCAAAATGAAAAATATGTTGACATGAATGATAGACCTATTAGATTTGAAGATATATTTTATGTCCTTGTGAACCCAGCCTACAATCTATTAATTATATTGCATCAGAAACTCACAAGATTTTTTTTTTATATAAAAGAATAATGTTGACTAGATTTTAACTCCATCACAATTTGAATTTGTTGATGTTGAAGGTGAAATAGAGATTCTTTTACTAAGATTTGAAATGTCACTTTAATAGTTCAGAAAATAAATCACATTTCAGTATCTCATCTGAATTTGTTGTTTTGAAGCAAAATTTATGCTCCTGCTTCATATTGCAATATTCATGTTTTATAATATGAAGAAAATTTTAAAAATGATAAAGGTTATGTCTAAAATGATAATGGTTGTGAGCTTCATAGTAAAATCTACTGATCTAAAATCAAGATGAAATGATTAAATTATAGATAATAATGCAAATAAACTAACACAGATGAAGTATTTTTGCAAGATAATGGATCGAGACTTTATGAAATATTTATTACTGATTTTGAAATTAAGCTTTCTAACATGAAATAAATATTCATGAGAAGAGATGTTAAAAATATTTTAAAATGAGTTCTTCAAATTAGAACTTTAATTAATGTAAAGTGGAGCTACCAACTTAGCTATATATTGTTTTAATCCTCTCACATACAAATGTATACAGCTAATGCTTATTTTTTTATAAACATTGATTAAAATAAATATTTATTGAAGTGCAGGTGTACAATATTTTCAATACCCATATATATAACATACTTTTTATATGTATAGTATGTATATATAAATTAAGTTTATAGTATAAACAAAAATTTTTAAAAATAATATAGTTATTAATAATAAATTAAGGAGATACACTGAAGTACTAAGAATAAGAAAATAATTACCATATTTTTATTTCTAAAATAAAGTAAATAGCACAATGTCTGACTTTCATTGCTATTAAATATGTTCTGGGCGACATTTTTTTTTTTTCAATAATTTTTTTTTTCTTATAGAAACAATAATGATTTTATTATCAAGAAATTGGGGTCTCTTCCAATTGCTTTGATATTTTTAAATCAGTATTTTCTAAAATTTTGTAAAACTTTTAACATTATACTCAGTTAATATTTTATTATGCAAATTATTGCACATTAAATTCAAAAACAATAATAATTGAAGAATAAAGTATAAGTATTTTCAACATAAGCCAAAGAAATTTTATTAATAAATATAATCGTGTATGACACTCTGTATATTGTAAAATTTATTTACAAATATTACTTTTTTTAAATGTGATCATAGAAATAAATGGTTGCTCAAAAATCATAAAATTTGCAAATTTTACTATTTTTTTTTTTGTTGTTGTTTATTTACATTTTTTTTTTTTTGTATACATTTTTCTTTGGATAACATATAATTGAAACCATGTAATTAAGTATAGCACTGTATTAAAAATTAATATGAGTTATCAGATCTATTTGTTACAAAATCTGAAGCACTTTTCAGTATTATGAAGATAATACTTCTTTGTATTATAAGAATTAATTTAATTCTTTTGTGACTGTGTTCATAATGAATTAAAAGATGAATTACATGCAATGCCCAATGCTATTTCACTATTAAAAGATAGTTTATAAGATAAAAAAAAAAAAAAAACTTGATGTAATAAAAACAAAATGAAAGCAATATGATTTAGAATAATACCTGATCGTTTGAAAGAGGAGTGATGGATTCTAGCATAATTATCGTAGATCTTGTGGTAAAATTGAAAAAAAAATAATGAAAAAAGTTAATTTAATTATAATTTCTCACTTTCTCAAAGTTGAAACAATATGATCTCATTGATTACATTTACATTTAATCAATAATGATATAAATTAAATGATATAAGTATATACAATAATCAAATCATATATATATATACTATAATAGACATGAAATTGAACTAATTTTTTTTCTTAAGTTAATTTATACAATTTTATTTTTTATTTTTAGATAACTTGTATATTTTTATTTTAAATTTCATGTTAATCAGGATTATAGATTTAAATGTAAACAATTGATTATTAACTTAACTATATGTGCAAACCTGTCTTTGTATAGACAGTATCTATTTTATACCCTAGTGTTAATTGTTTGTGATGTTTAGTACAATATGTTGGTAAACAGAAAATAAGTCTTTGTTCATTTTTTAATAAATAAATAAATAATTATTCTCACTGATGAAAGCCACAAGCTAGAAACTTGTCTAAGGATATTGGATGAGTAAGCACTAGATAGAGATTTTATGCACAAACTTTCTTACATTCATTGATTACTCTGACTTGTATTTAGTGGCTTACTCTATGGAGAGTTTTGCCTCTGTGTTAACAGCTTGTGTAAGCATAGGGAATAGTGATTATATGATGTTTAATGGTTTAATTGGTTTAATACCAATCCTGCCCAATAGGATCTGTGACTATGATTATTAAAGAACTAAAGACACCAAAATGTATAGATGGCGAACTGAGTTCAGATCTATATGACTCTTCAAGCAAATGAGCTTGAATTGAAAACATTATTGTTTTCATTTTGGACTCAAAGCTTTATAGTTAGCTAAAAAGGTAAAAAGTAGCTGCTGGAGGGTTGCAAGGTGCCTCAATGGTGACAGCCACAAGCTAGAAACTAGGCTGGAAATATTGGATGAATAGGCACTAAATATGGATTTTATGCACAAATTTTGCACCGATTGATTACTCTGGCTTGCATTTAGTGGCACTACTATATTGGAGAATTTTGCTCTTTGTTAACAGCTTGTGCAACATAGGGAATAGTGATCATGTGATGTTAAAAAGGTAAATTCCTGATAACTTGTTGCTTGTGTAAAAGAACCTTGCAATTAATACTGGCCACTATTAGATTTTGGGAATATCAGTTGCATTAGTTTTTTTTTTTGTAAATATTGTTATCATTCATCAAAAAATGTTTTCAATGGTGAATCAAAAACTATATAGAATTATTGTTTTATTTAATCTGGAAAGTTGCACAAAAGTTTATAGAGAGAATTATTACCTAGTTTTAAGTAAATATTGCTTAGAATTCTACAAAAATTACTATGTAGTTTTGAACTAAAAACTACATATAATTTATACAAAGAATTATTGTTTTGATTTTTAATTACAAACTACAGACAATTTCTATTGGAGAATTAACAGAAAAAAATTTCAATTTTTTATTTTCAAATTTTAATACTGTGAATGAAATTATTGCTAACAGAAAATGAAAACCAGAGAGAATTCTTATAAACCTATTCATCCATGCAAATATTAGAATTTATCCAATGTAAATACAAAATTATTTTATTTAAAATCTGGGTAAGATAAGAACATCTTCGAGAGTGGAGAAGAATATGACATGATGAAAATGTCTTTACAATTACTGAAAGAAATTAAAGAATACAAGTGTAACCTCTGATTTTGTTGACTGGTCTCCTTTGAGATTGATATGTAATTGTCCTTCCTTTTGTAAATGATTCTTATGGTTTGTGAATAAAATTTCCTTTTGAAAGATAAGAGCTTTTTATTTATTATTCTTCATTTTATATGCTTTATTTTTTTGTTTTGCCATAAATATTTCTTATGTAAAATATATTATTAATATTTGTACTGTTTTTTAATTATTATTATTTTCACAAACAATATTTATGTAAATTATCTTCTGCTTTGGGAAAATATATTTAAATCAGAATATTATTTATATTCCAGGCTTATTTAATAATTTTAGTAATTTTAAATATGTTATCAAGATCTTAATCACCAAATCTTATTTATACTAGTCATTAGTTTATGACCTATTGTTGCAAAGATATTATGATAATCATCACTTCTTAATCTAATATTGACATATTCTTATGTGTTCATAAAGTAAGTTGTAAATAGTCAATTCACATATATATTATTGTTTTTTATTAGTTAAATGTGTTTTTTGTTATTAATTTTATTTTATTTCTTTATTCTTGATTGTACCAATGATAACTATAAACTCATGTTTCTACACTGAAGCTTAGCAAGTGGAATTTGTAATATATATCTGTGTAAGTGTTGGTTCACCAACTAAATAGGGTTGTAGCATTTATGTGAATCCAATTATTGTATCTATAGAAATAAAATCAGTAATAATAATTATAAAAGATAATAGACATTTGTCATACTATATTTGCATATACAAACCAAAATATTTATCATTTATATATTTTTATTTTCTAAATTTAATAGCCTTAGATTAAATTTGGTAACAATAGCATTTAATTTAACCCAGGCTACATTCATTATAAGTATTTTCTGTTATATAAATTTTGTTAAAACATCACCACATATCGCATGATTTTTTCAGTGATATTTTTGTTATATAAGTTTGTACTCCAACATGTAGGCTTATTAATTTGGTCATTACTTTGCCCATACAATGATATATTCCATTGCGTAATTTGGTGACAATAAATGGTCATATATAAAGGCTTTATCTGCCATATATTATTCTTTTATATTTATTTATATTAAATAGATAATTGTTAAATGAAAATTGTCAAATAAACAAAATTAAGCCGTGGTAAGTGGAAAGTTTATATTAAATTGCATTCATGTCCAAGCAAAAAGCAAGCAGCCATTTTGGATAGCATTTTCCTAAAAAATAATAAATAAGATTAAAAATAAAATTATGGTTTATGAATTATATTTTAGAATATTGTGATGATTAAAAAGTGTTTAAGAATTTGTTATGAAGAAGTAAAAAAAAAAACAGTTCAGCATATAAGCCAAAAAAATAAATTTGATAAGTTGTGTAATTTTTAAAAAAATTTTTTAACATATAGATGAACAATTGAGAACAATGATTGGAGGGAGGGGGGTTTAAAATACTGTATCAAAAAAAACCTATATGCAAGGTATTTCATTTGTATGTATAGTTAACATAATTATCAAAATGATTTCAAATTATTATAATTTGATAATAAGGTAATCATCAATTATGTATTTTCTGTGTGATTTATGATTTTTAAAAAATTATGTTAATCCAATAAAATATTGAATATTCAGTACAACAATTAATGCTTTTAGGCCGATTGTCCAAAAATAAGAAATATATTTTAATGTCAAATATGTATATCATTTAAAGAAAAATTAAATTATTTGTTAAAAATAAAAACCCGAATTCATTGGAATGAATTATTTGATGGATAATTTAATTTCTACAAACATCAATCATTTCAAGAGAACAAATAATAGTGTTACAGTTGAATAAATTATGTATTTAAAAAACTGTAATTGGAAGAGAGTAGTAAAAACTAAATTTATAATGACTACTAAATTTGGTGAGCATGTAAAAAGGAAACAAAAATTAATTTCAATCCAAAAAGTTAAATTATTGAATTAAATGTTATCTTTGATATATATATATGTTCTATTTGTTTAAAAAGAAATTAAAATTTATTATGAGATAAAAAAAAAATGAGAGAAATGGTGGTGGGTGATTATAATGTTGAGTGAATATACAGGTAATCCTCTTACAGCACAGTTTTGCTCTAACACAGTAGGATAAATTGCAGACACTTATTCCGACACAATTAGAAATTTGGAAATTCTTGTATAACGCTACTTCAACTATTTGACACAAGCCTTCTAGTGATAAACCTTATATATCTGTAAAGAAATGTTCTTTAAGATTACTATACTTAATAGGTCATGTCCGGATATTTTATCTGTGACATTTTATTCCACAATCTTTAATGATGCCCATTTCCGTAGTAATCCCTTATTCCTAATGAAATCCATTCATTCATTCACTTTATGAGAATTCTTTTAACATGATTTGACCATGTTGTTGACATACTTTTTTCAAATAATAAAACATAAATCTACAAATTAGAATACTAAATATATTCAAATTATATTTAAATAAAGTTGATACTTTTTCCTATTCATCTATTTTGCATACAATAATCAATATTTGAATAATATAGTTTTTTTTTTCTGCATACATATAATTTAATATTGTTTAATCATACCAACATATAAATACACATACACATCCTATTTGTTAATGTTTAAACATTTTTTTGGAACTACACAGTAAATAAAATTTTAATAAATAACGTTATTAACACATACTTTACTTTATTATTGCTATCACATAAAACTATTTATATACTTTTATTAATATATCACTAACATAATATATATATATATCATTAGTTTTATTGCATTGTCCTTAGACTAAGAATAGTTCATATTAATCTTAAAGATTTTTGTTATGAGATTAAAAAAAATACATTTTTAGAGTTAAACCAAACTAATGAATGTTTCCTTTTTTTTTTTTAATTTTTGTAAATAACATTACCATGGTTAAATTCAAATCTCACTTTCAGTATGTATTTAGAAATCTAAATGACTCACTGTGGACTCGTACTTACATACAAAAATAAAATACAATTGAGGGAATGCCCAAATTTTATTTTATCAAAACTCTCTCTGGGTTAAGTGTACATCATTGCGTATTTTGTGTTTTAAGAAATTATAGTGTTTGTAATTTTGGAAGAAATTTATTTTAAGCTTTTTGGGGTATTAAAGAGAATCTATTTATTAAGACTAATTTTTGGAAAATTACATTTCAATCCCAAACTGTCTGATAAATATAAAAAAATAACATTTCAGAGAAAATTTATTTCTCTGCGTGTAAAAATACAAATTTTGGATTGTCTTAATAAAATAAAAAAAGCATCGCACATTGCAAAAACTTTAAATTTACGTGAAGCAACAATTTGAACCATTAAGAAAAATGAAAGAAAATCAGAAGTGCTATTGCTATAGGATCTTCAATCTCTGCAAAATATGCAAATCATCCTCAGGTGCCAATAATTGAGAAATTGGAAAAGGGCTCAGTATTTGGATTGGTGGTAGTTGTCAAAAAAGGATTCCATTGAATGGCAATATCATTAAACAAAAATCTCTTAAAATTTGCAGTCTTTAAAGAAAGTGGACATTCTTCTGTCAGTTCAGATTTTGTGGCAAGTAAAGGTTGATTTGAAAAATTTAAAAAGCATTTTGCAATTTGTAGTATTAAACCACTAAACATCACATGTTTTCTTATGGTTGTCAAACCGTTAAAATAGACAGAACTCTCTCTACAGTAGTGCCACTCAGTGCAAGCCAGAGACGGATGCAAGATTTGTACATAAAATCCCTATCTATTGCCTATTCATCCAATATTCCCAGACTAATTTTTAGCTTGTGGCTTTTATCAGTGAGGAGTCTTGGATCTGATAGCACTGCACCTAGATTACTCTGGCTTGCATTGAGTGGCACCACTGTATGAAGAGTTTTACCTGTTTTAATAACAGCTTGAACAAGCATAAGAAATGGTGATTATGTAATGTTTAGTGGTTTAATACCAATCCTCCCTAATAGGATAGTGGTGACTATGGTTATTAAAGAACCAAAGACACCAAAATGTATGGGTACTGAACTGAATTCAGACCTATATGACTATATAAGCTATTGAGCTTGGATTGAAAATATTATTGTTGTGTTTTCAATTTTAGACTCATAGTTTTGTAATTAAGTAAAGATAAAAGGTGGCTGCTGGCGGGTTGCATTAAATCCTAAGATCTAGGTGCAGTGCTCTCAGATCCAAGGCTTCTCACTGATGAAAGCCACAAGTTAGAAACTAGTCTAGAATATTGGATGACTAGGCACTAGATAGGGATTTTATGCACAAACCTTTTTGCATCCATTGATTACTCTGGCTAGCACTGAGTGCACCACTGTATAGGGAGTTTGCTTGTTTTAACAGCTTTAGCAAGCATAAGAAATCATGATCATATGATATTTAGTGGTTCAATATTAATCCTGCCTAATAGGATAGTGGTGGCTATGGTTATTAAAGAACCAAAGATACCAACATGTATGGATACTGAACTGAGTTCAGTCCTATATGACTATATAAGCTAATGAGCTTAGATTGAAAATATTGTTTTCAAATTTTACTCATTGTTTTGTAGTTAAGTAGAGCTAAAAGGTGGCTGCTGGAAGGTTGCATTAGATCCTAAGATCTAGATGCAGTGCTCTCAGATCCTAGGCTCTTCCCTGATGAAAGCCACAAGCTAGAAACTAGTCGGGGAATATTGGATGAGTAGGTACTAGATAGGAATTTTATGCACAAACCTTGCATCCATTTATTACTTTAGCTTGCACTGAGTAGCACTACTGTATGAAGTGTTTTGTCAATTTGTAATATAAGAATTCAAATTGAATCTGCAAGCTGCTAGAATATATCCAGAAAAAATTTCAAAAAATTATACAAGAACAAGGATACGCACCACATCAACTTTAATGCTGATGAAACTGGACTTTGATGAGGGAAAAAATGTCTAATAGAACCTTTATATCAAAACAAGAAAAAAATTGCTCCCAGATTTATGGTATCTAAAGATTGTGTAACACTACTTTTGTAATGCATCAGGAGACTGACAAAGCAAACCCTTACTTGTTCAAAAGTTTTGAACCCTGTGCACTTAAAGGCATAAGTAAAAACATCTTACTGGTATTCTGGAAAGCAAATACAAAAACCTGCATAACTAGAGATTTAGAGAATGGGTTTTTTTTAAGTATTTTTATGCCAGAGATTGAAAATTATTTAAAGAAGAATTTGGAATTCAAGGTTGCTGTTACTATTAGATAATGCTCCAGGTAATCCATAAGATTTGAGTCATCCCAACATCCAAGTAGTGTTTCTACTACCTAATATTACTTCATTCTTCCACTGGATCAAGATATTATTTATACCTTTAAAACTTACTATATCAAAAGATGATTACAATGGATTTTAGACATAAATGAATTGAGTTCAGTTGTGTAATGGTAGCTTGGAAGCTTTTTAATTAAGCATTGTATCAAAATCATACTTTTATTGTTGAAAGAACTAAAAATATCAATCTTAAATGCATGTTGGAAAAATATTTGTCCATCATCAGTTGAAATAAAAAAACAGGCCTGAATCGTCAGAAAATGAAATTGATGTCATATTTGAGGATATGGCTATTTAGGACATTCAAGATTTATTGATGGAAGAATAATTTAACAAAGTGGAATTGCTGGAAATATTGTCAGAAGTTGTAAATCAAGCTGATTCTGAAGAGAACAGCAATGATGAAGATTGTGAAATAAACATTAAAAAAAATTACTAAGTTTTGGATAAAAATCTAGAATCATTTTTCTTGAATGCAGATCCATTTAATGAAAGAAACATAAAATTCAACAAAATTGCCTATATCCACCTTGGAAAATTGACAACCTTGTAAGGACCAGCAAACTAAAATTACATCTTTTTTAATGTAGGCAGAAGTAAATGATGAAAAGAATTCAATGAGTGAAGATGATATCATTTTAGTGAAAAAATGTTTACATTTGCTTTGTATTGAGCAAATGATGAGAGGAAGAAAATTATTAAATTAAGGTTATTAAAATGAAAATAGTTATAGTTTGTTTCATTTCATTTTGTGTTATACATACATATATTTGTAATAAAAATAAAATTACTTATATGGATTTAAAAAAAAAAATTATTTTTAATAAGTTTTCGGAACCTAACCTCCCTTTTTGGACTGGCTCTGGGTCTCATATAGCACTGTTTCACACAACACAATATTTTCTAGGAACCTATAGGAAGGTTACCTATATCAGCTTTTTATTCTTTCATTCTCTTGAGGCTTTTTGTCCATTGTTCTAAACTTCCAGTCATTAGTAATTACTTTCTTTCTATAGATCATCAATCAGTATATTTCTTCTATTTCTCTTATCTTCATCAGTCTTTTAACATATTTATAATTTTTTTGCCTCAGAATATACATCAAATCCAGTTTTTCTTTTTATAGTTTTTTTATATAAATAATTTGTTTCATTTAATAATCCACATCTTATTTCTTTCAATTTAATCTTTACATTCTTTTTCAAATCCATGACTTCAAAAATTTCCAATAATTTCAGCCTTTTCTTTTATAAAACATTTAGCCTTTTTTTCCAATTTTAGTGGATCTAATATAACATTTGACTAACGCCTGTATAACTGTTATAATTTTCATTTTAATATCATTGCTGTTATTTCTATGACCAGTTAAGCATTGTCATGTGTGATTTTTATGTATTATTAAATTCAAATTGAATTATACATGTATATATTTAAATTCTTTATCTCAAGGCACATAAAGCAACTAGGCATCAAGATCAAGTGATAACATCAATTTTAGCAGAGATAATTAGACAGTGCTTTATACTCTTAATGCTATTTTGAAATCTTAATGAACTCTTACAATTATTAAGATGATAATATAATTTGCAAAATTTCTAATGTATATATATTTAATTATATATAGATTTAATTATAAATACAAAATGAAAAAATCTAAGATTATGAAAAATATTTTAAGTAGCTAAAAATGTTTTTAATCTGTTATCACAATATGAATTTTTATCATCTTAATATAACTGTTTATAAATCATGAAAAATTGCATCTTTTTCTTTCTGTATACTTTTGCTAATTTAAATGATATTTTACTATTTAATCTTTAGAATTATTTAATAAAGGATATTAATAACAGTAAAAAAGATATATTAATATGCTTAATTTTTTTGTAAAAAAACATTTTATTACATACTGCCATTTTTTTTTACTGAGAATATATTGTACCGGTCAAAATAGTCTGTTCACTTAACAAGATTCAAATCCTGAGCAAAAGTACCTTGAATCCGATCATGCTCGAGATACACAGGTCTGGAGCAATCCTGAATTCTAACCTATTTGTCTATTCTTCTAATCTCTGACCCAATGATACAGTAAAATTATTTTAATTCCAGGCCCAGAAGCAAAGCAGTAGAGCATAAGATCAGACTGATGATGATGATCGAGATCGGAGTAGCCCAGGAATTATATTTGTGACAGTTATATTTATTAATGCTAAGTTATTAGCTAAAGAAAATAGTTCTAAATACTAATTAGAAAATAATCATTCAATAACAAACCAGGATTTACATGAAATTATATATATATATATTTAATAAATGTAGAAAACACATATATATGTTACAAAATTGATTCATGCTTGGAGTGATATTATACATTTGGAAAACTTGGGATTTGTTTTATAAAATCCCCTTTACATCAATTATTTCATGAATATAATTTTATAGAATGTGTTATAAGTTGTGCGGGGTTAATATGCCAATTTACAAATGTTTACAAATAAAATGCTGTGGATGTACAAAACAATCTACAAGATCGGAACAGATTCGGATTACAGAAAGATACATGATAATTTAGCATTAATCATTTTGATAAATAAATATAAATGTATGGTCTCAATCATTTATTTACAATCTTAAAATCATTATATATGTTTGATAGGCATTGTTTGGACATAGCGTCTTTAGAATAAGTATACATAAGAAACAAACAATGCGCAATATTTACAAGAATAAATTATACAAATTGATTTACGTCTATGGGAATCGATAACGCTTTTTAAACGAAAGCAGTTTTAAGATCAACATACTGAATGTATTTTATGAAATGAATCATTATCTTTAACACATCATTGCGACTTACTAAGGTTAGGCGGACGGTGATCAAATTAAAGAGCAGAGTAACGGTACTAGCATACATTAAAGAAATCTGGCCTTCATGGCAGTTTTGGATATTCTATCATTTTTAAAAGAATATTTGAGATGAACTTAGATTTGATATGTCCGCGCATTCTGGTGGAGCGATATCGAAGGAGAGGCTGGGTTTGAGAGCCCAGATCTGGATGTACTGTCATCTGCAGCACATAATCTCATAAACCTCACGTTCCACAGGGAGTAGTGTCCCTGATTACGAACGATTTTGAAAAGTAGGACGGGAGCTTCAGGCTTTCGACGTCCCCAATGACAAAACAATCAAGAAATGGAAAAGATAAAATATCAGAATAAAGGAAAATGTATGCCAGCAACGTTATTGGACATGAATATAATTTTTATAATATAATTTTCATATAATATTATTTTAGAGCTTGGAAATGGTCTAACCTCTTGTGCAATAATCTGTTTTCAATTCTGAGTCATTTAACAAATCATAATGAATAATAACTTTTATTTATAATATTAAGCTAATAAAATTTATATTTAAATTCGATTCCCATATACGTATTACGGATTACATTAGCCCTTAGGCAACAGCAGAAAAGGATAGACTAATTATTTTAATCAAGGTTCACGATCTTTTAAAATGAAATTTTAAATACAATTTCAAAGCAGTAAACTTTGCAGAATTCATCTACAATAAAAGTTTTTAATTGACTTCAAGAATAACGAATTTAAAATGAAACCAAATTCTCGAGCAATTTCTATTTAATATAAACAAAACTTTATTGATAGGTTTTAAAAAATCCCTGCTTCTTTCCAAATTAAACAATTATTTTCCCCCCTTTTCCCAAACTCGCGAATTTGGCAATTTTGGCATATCAAAGAAAATAAATTATATCTATACATTAAACAAAATACATAAAATCTTAATGGAGCCGCACACAGTTATATATATAAGTTAATTAAGCATGAAAGGTAAGTTAAAAACTAAATAATCTAATAAGGAATTACAGATAGAGAGTTTAGAAGCAAAAATTAGCAGAAGCTTATAAATTAATATATAAATTAAGATACGAAGGTTGAACTATAGATTACAAATTACAAAAGTATTGACTTATGAAAGCAGCTCTACATTAAAGGTTACCTAAAGAAAGCAGCATAGCGGCATTATTAGCAATCAACAATTGGAAGTAATCATCTTGTATGGTCGGCCAGATGGAACATGGCAGTTGCAGGTAGATAGTTCTCTGAGAGAAGAAGAAAAAGGTGAAAGATTCTTCTACTCACGCTTCATCGTGTAGGATTGTGCTGGCTTCTTAAAAGTTAAGGTCTTGAAACACTTCGAAACGAAACTGACTGACGAAAATCTCAACTCACTGAAAGGTAACTAAAAACTGACTTCTTTTGTTCTGTGGCTCCTTTTATAAACCCTTTAATTTTGCCAAGAATGCAATTTCATATACCAACCCTATCTCTGTAATCCCTTTAAAAACAACATTTAATTAGCAAAATATTTTCAACAGATAAGGCTCGAAATACCATTTTAGCTGTTTTGAAAGATTTGAAAACAACTGACAAAAGAATTGCTTTCGATTTTAATTAAGATTTATAAATTTTAATTATAGACAACGATCTGACTAGAGATAAAGATAATTTCAGTATTTCAAGCCTTCCCCATTTTTCTTTGTTGTTACATTCCAATAGTTTAATTAAATACTTCAAATCAAAATACATATAGATATAACAAAAAAAATTTACAATTATATAAAGAAAATGTTTAGTTGTCAGCAATAAACATTAATAACATTATTGCTTCATTCATATATATACGCATCACGCACACTACTGTTTTACTTTACTAAATAGTTTTAATTTTATTAATTTCTCTAATCATTATGCATACAGTGTGTGGGTGAACAGCATATATTTATGGTGAGGTCTGAATTGCAGGCCCCACAGGAGGTTAGTGTAGATGGTGAAGCATGAAGCTCAATGATGATTAGACATAGACTGCTTCAATATAAAATAGTAGTAAAAAACTAAAATAAATAATATAAATGAAATTTTTAATATGCAAATGGTTTCATTATTTTATGACATAGATCTAACAACAAAAATCATTATTCATATTTGTGATAGATAATGCCTAAATCTGTTTTTAATCCAGAAAACAGTTTGAAATTCTAAATTAACATCACTTTATCTCTGTGATGATAGCAATGGATTCAAGAACTAAAGATTTTTGGATCAGTTATGACATAAAAATAAAAAATTGTGCTCAGCTTGTCATTTTGATGCTTGAATATCATATGATTTCCAAGCAACCAACCCTATAGGGATTTGTTTTTGTGTTTTTTTTTTGAATTGAAATAAATAAAAGCTATTTGTGTCAAATTTTATGAATTATCATTTTTTAAAGGCAAAAACATTCAAAACGTAATAGATAAATAGATTATAAAATATGTCAAGTTTTACTGTTTTATTTATCTGCTGTTTGAAGGGGGGGAAACTAGAAATTATAAAATTTCTGTACATTTTTACAGCACTGATGATGTTTGCACTGGTAATGTTGTATTTCTTTATAAATTTAAAAATTAAAATTTCATTTAAAATAGTAGGAAAGGAAAAAGAAATTTCTTAGAGGATTGTTTTTGAAATTGCTAAAGTTACATCCACAACACATTATAAGTGTTTTTTGAAAATTAAAAAAAAAAAATTGAATTTGTGAGTGAGGATATGAACAAAAAGAATATTCATAACTCCCGTCATATACATTTTAATGCAAACAATTTTTTTGATGATCTCTTTATTTTCCTGACAGTTTTGACTGTCCTGCAATCTTCATCAGAGTGATCTTAATATCCTCAGTGTATATGAGGGGAGTTATTAATATATATATATATGAAGAAATGCAAAGAAAGTAAAAGGAGAAAAATAACAATATACTTCCAAAAAGAATATTCCAATATTCTAAAGTATTGCGCTATAAAGCTCTGAAGCTATATGAAAACTTGTAATGGATCCAGGCTAGATTTTTTATGTTTGGCAGGTTCATTGTATATGAATTATTTATTTTTTAATTCACTATCAAAATGCCGCTGCTGTGATCACAAAATGTCATGGGAAAAAACTGCTGCTTTCATGCAAGTACTGTACACTGTAAATTTATGAATTTAAAGTGTTTTACATTTTATTGTTATTAATTTTCATTACAAATTTTTTTTTTTGAGTGAAGAAATTAATTGATTGAGCACATAAATATATTCTTTTTCAATTTATTGCTCTATATCTTTTTCATAAATACATTATTCTATTTTTTGTTTTGCTAATTATTTTTATTTATATACATATAATGTTTATAATTTTTTTAAATTCAATTGTATCATAAGTATGTATATACATGTTTAAAACGTTTATGTTGTATGTATATATATATATATATTGAAGCAGTCGATGTCTAATCATCATCGAGCTTCATGCTTCACCAGCCATGCTAACCTCCTGTGGGGCCCGCAATTCACACCTCGCTGTAGATATACTGCCATTCACCCACACACTATATGCATAATGATCCAAGAAATTAATAAAATTAAAATATTTAGTAAAGTAAAACAGTATTGTGCGTGATGCATATCATCATCATCATCAACCATTATCAATCCACTGCAGGATGAAGGTCTCTCCAAGTTTAATCCATCTTCTCCGATCTTTAGCTTCTCTTCTCCACATCACCCCTACACATTTTCTTATTTCATCCATCCATCTTACATGTGGTCTCCTTCTGGGTCTTTTACAATCTCTTGGAATCCAGTTTAAAATTTCAATTGTCCATCTATTATCATCTCTTCTAGCAATATGTCCAGCCCAACTCCACTTCAATCTTTTAATTTTTTCAATGAGGTCAGTAACACCTGTTTGTTCTCTTACCCATACATTGCGTTTTCGATCTCTTCTTGTTACTCCCAACATACATCTCTCCATACTTCTTTGAGTGGTCTGAAGTCTCTGTATTGATCTTCTATTAAGTGTCCAAGTCTCAGATCCATAAGTAAGAACTGGTAAAACACATTTGTTAAAAACCTTTCTTTTCAAACACATAGGCATATTTCCTTTTAATATCAAGTTATTTCTACCAAAAGCACTCCAACCAAGTTTAATTCTATGATTAATTTCCTCTATTATGTTTCCATCTGTATTAATAATTTGACCAAGGTATTTGTAACTCTTAACTTCTTCTAATTCATCATAATCAATCTTTATTTTCATATTTTGAGCAAATCGATTAAACATTACTTTAGTCTTTTTAACATTTATCTTTAGTCCTACTTTCCTACTTTCATCTGATAACTCCTGCAACATTTCCTGCAGCTCGGAAGCATTATTTGCAAAAACAACTACATCATCTGCAAAATCTAAATGACTTAAATAATCTCCATTTACTTTCACTCCTTTAGTTTCCCATTTTAATCCACAAAATACTTCTTGCAGCACTGCTGTAAAAAGTTTTGGAGATATGGAGTCACCTTGTCTTACACCTTTCTCAATGTTGACTTTCCCAGTATCATTATGTAATCTAATTGTTGCTGTTGCATTTTTATAAATATTCTTTAAAATATGACAATATCCTGGATCTATACCTTGATGATCCAATGCTTTAATCACTGAAGAAATGTTTATAGAATCAAATGCCTTTTCATAATCTACAAATCCAACACATAATGACAACTCATATTCATTTGTCCTTTCTATAACTTCTCTCAATACTTGAATATGATCTACTGTACTAAAACCACTTTTAAATCCAGCTTGTTCTCTTGGTTGGTGAAAATCCAAGGTTCTCTGTAGACGAGTTGTAATTATCTTGGTAAAAATTTTATATAAAACTGATAAAAGGCTGATAGGTCTGTAATTTCTAATATCTTCTTTATCACCTTTTTTAAATATTAATATTATTACTGCATTCTTCCAATCATCCGGTACATCTTTATCATTTAGACATTTGGTATATAACTTTGCTAATATTTTTTCTGTTTCTTCACCTGCTTCTTTTAATATATCAATTATAATTCCATCATTACCTGGAGCCTTTCCTTTTTTCATACATTTAATTGCATTTCTCACTTCTTCATTTAAAATTCTGGGCAATTCGGAAGATGTAATAGATATAGGAGGTACTTGTTCTTTATTACTATATAATTCTTGATAAAAATCTTCTACCAATTTCATAATGTCATTCCTCTTTTTAGTAATAATTCCATCTTTTTTCCTTATTGCAGATATAAATTTCCTACCAATACCAAAATGTTGTTTTACATTCTTAAGACTTTTATTTTCTTCTACAGCTTTTCTTGCTAGTTCACAGTTATACTTTCTTATATCATTTTCAACTCTTTTCCGCACCATTTTACAAAATTCGAGATATTCAATTCTTTTTAATGCATCATTCTTGCATATCTTCATATTCCTTCTTTTCTTCATAAGTTCTCTAGTCTCAGTAGAAATTTTATTAGTCAATTGCTGCTTTTTTCTACCAGCTATCTTTGTTGCAGTTTTTAAAAGTGTATCAGTTATTTTCATATTAATTTCATTCAAATCTGAATCATGTTCAAAATCTACTAATACTTGAAACCGATTTGTAAGTTCTAATTTAAATTCATTAGAATGTTTCTGAAGATTAGGAATATCAACTGTAAATATAGTTTTTCTTAATAATTTTTGTCTCTCTAGTTTTACATTAACATGTATCTTACCCCTTACTAATCGATGATCACTTCCTGTGTTAAATTTATTAAGAACATTACAATCTTGAAATATGTATTTCCTGTTAGTCAAAATATAATCCAATTCTGCTGTACCTTCATTTGGATGCTTCCATGTCCATTTCCTTCTAACATTTTTCTCAAAAAAAGAATTCATAATATAAAGTTTTTCCTTCTCTGCAAACTCCACAAGTCTATGTCCTCTCTCATTTCTATTACCATAACCAAAATTACCTACAACACTTTCATCTTTCATTTGTTTACCAATTCTAGCATTAAAATCTCCCATAACAATTTTAAAATGTTGTTTACTCTGATCAAAAGCCTTTTGTACATCCATATAAAAATCTTCTACTACTTCATCACTGTGAGAACTTGTTGGGGCATAAACCTGAATTATCTGCATTTGATATCTGCTATTAAGTTGTATAACTAATCTTGCCACTCTGTCTGATACACCATCAATCTCCACAATATTGTTCTTCCACTTTTTATTTATAATGAATCCTACTCCACTTGTATTTCCAATATTTGTGCCTTTATAATAGAGCATATGTCCACTTTTTAAATCAATTGTCTCTTCACCTTTTCTTCTAACTTCACAAAGTCCAATAATATCCCATTTAATATAAGAGAGTTCTTCTTCTAATTCTTGCAATCTTCCTTCACTTGAAAGTGATCTGCAGTTGTAAGTACCTAAATAAAAAGTTGTCATCAAATGGCAGCCTGGGTCCGCCTCCAGGATATTCTTAGCACCCTCCGCCTTCGGCCACCAACTGCTGCCTTGGTTGGTGACTTTACAGCCTCCTGGGATTAAGGGCCATGCTTTATTTTTGTCTGTCATAATTGTATAATTGGGAAAAATCTTTATCATTTACACAAACATTCATTCTGCCTTATCAGGCACTGAGAAGAAAGACCATGGTGTTTCTTGATCTTAAACTCAGAGGTAAAAAGCCAATAAACTCACCACGCTGGCTAATGCGTGTTGGTGAGCAGCCCATCCATGTTCGTATACTATATGAATAAACATATAGTAATAACAGCTGCAACGACAAGAACGTATGGAGTGGACATTAGGAATTTGCCCTGCTCGGTTCCTTTAAGGCCTCCAAGAGGAATCAAAGGGTCTCCTTTCAGTTAATAGCAAACTCCTTTCTGCAGCCATGATGCATATATATATATATATATGAACGAAGCAATAATTTTATTAATTTTTGAAAATTAGACATTTTCTTATACAAGTGTAAATATTTTTTTATATATGTGTATTTTAATTAAAGTGTTGGAATGTAAAAACAAAAAAATGGGGAAGGCTTGAAATACTGAAATGATCTTTATCTAGATTCAGATTTGTTTTCACTAAGTAAAATTATAAATCTTAATTAAAATCATAAGGAATTCTTTTGTTAGTTCATTTCCAAATCTTTAAAAATATCTAAAATTGTATTTCGAGCCTTATCTATTTTAAAAATTTTGCTAATTAAATATTTTTCTTAATCAAGAATAGGGATAGCTGTGGGCAACTGAAATTGCATTCTTGGGGGCATTAAAAGGGGTATAAAAAAGGCCCATATAACAAAAGAAGTCAGTTACTTTGAGTTACTTCAAGTTAGTTAGAAAATTATTTCAGAATGTCTTTCAATAAAATAAATTTTCAGAAGTGTTTCCAGACGTTTATTTAAGAAGTCAACAGAAGTTCGGTGCTATGAACTTTGAGTAGAAAAAGAAGCACTTTTCTCCGGACCTCTCAGAAGACTGTCTACCTGATGCCGTCATGTTCCATTCATCTGACCGCCCATACAAGATGACTGACTGCTGACTGCTTATATTGTATCTGCCTGCTTTTCTGAAGTAACCTCATTCTATGTGGAGCTGCCTTTAATATAAAGCCCTTAGGTAATCTGTGTATCTAAGATATAATGAAAATCTTACGTTTTATTCCGGTATTAACTCTCTCTCTCTCTCTCTCTCTCTCTGTAATCCCTTACTAATATAATGTATTTTTAACTTAGCTTTCACGCTTGAACTCATATATATAACTTTGTGTGGCTCCATTAGATATTTCTAACTTATTCATGTTATATATGTAAACAATTTATGCTCTTTAATTAATATGCCAATATTATTCAACCTTGCGAGTTTAATAAGGGTTTTTTTTTGTTTAATGGGGAAAGAAGCACGGGCTTCACTTAAATTTATTAGTAAAGTTTTATTAATTTTAACAGAAATCACTCGCTAGGTGGGTTTTATATTTAAATCTTTTATTCATGTGTTTTTATCTAAAATATTTTATTGTGGATGCATATTTTACTTTATTATTTGAATTTGTCTTTAAATTTTCATTTTAAATGTTGCTAACTTTATAATTAGAATTATTTCTTCTTGCTGTTACCTTGAGGGCTAATCCTAGCAATTAAGGTGTATATGGGAATTGAAATTAAATATACATTTTGTTAGTTTAATGTTATAAGTAGATGAGTTATTATTCATTATAATTTGTTAAATGACTCAGGATTGAAAACAGGTTATTGCGCTGAGGCTCGACCATTTCCAAGCTTTAAAATAATATATTAAAATTCTATTATAAAAATTATATTCATGTCTAATAACATTGCTGGCATACATTTTCTTTTATTATGATATTTTATCCTTTCCATTTCTTTATTGCTTTGTTATTGGGGACTTCTGAAGTCCGAAGCTCCCATCCTATTTTCTCAAAATCGTTCGTAATCAGGGGTTTATGCTACTCCCTGTGGAACGTGAGGTTTTAGAGGTTGATGTGCTGTGGATGACCATACAGCTAGCTTGGGCCTTCAAACCCAGCCTCTCCAATGATGCCATTCACCAGAATGCATGGATGTACCACACCTAAGTTCGAATCGAGTATTCCTTTTAAAATGATAAAATATCTACAATCGCCATGAAGGCCGGATTTCTTTATTGTCTGCTAGTATCGTTACTCTGCTTCTTAATTTTATCACCATCTGTCTAACCTTAGTAAATTGCAATGATGTGTTAAAAATAATGATTCATTCCGTAAATACATTCTGTTCATTGAGTTAAACTGCTTTCGTTTAAAATCGTTATCGATTCCCATAGACTAACTCAGTTTGTATTAATGATTGTATAACTTATTTATTCTCATAAATGTAGCATATTATTTGTTTCTTATGTATATGTTCCAAAGACGTCTTTTCCAAACAATGCCAATAAAAACATATACAATGATTTCCATAAGGTAGATAAATGATTAAGATTGCAGATTTTCATAAGGTAGATAAATGATTAAGATTGCAGATTTTCATAAGGTAGATAAATGATTAAGATTGCATATTTTTGCTTGTATACAAAATCATTTACTACTAAATCACAAACTATCCTTTATATCATCAATCATCTAAATCTATCACAATCTTTTGTATTTGTTTTATATATCCATAGCATTATATTTGTAGATATTTGTAAATTGGCATATTAACTCCGCACAAGCTATAACATCCTCCATAAAATCATATCTAGTAAATAATTAAGGTAAAGAGGATTTTATAAAAACAAATCCCAAGTTTTGTAAATAGACAATGTCATCATAAGCATGAAACATTTTGTAACATATATATGGGTTTTCTTAATATTTTTATTAAATATATATTTCATGTAAATCCTAATTAATATTTAGAATTATTTTCTTTAGCTAATAACTTAGCATTAATAAATATAACTTTAATAAATGTAATTCCTGGGCTACTCTTATCTTGATCATCATCAGTCTGATCTTATGCTCTACTGCTTTGATTCCAGGCCCGGAATTAAAATAATTGTGCTGTATCATCGGGATTGTTGTTCATTAGATCAGAAACTTAAATAATAGGCAAATAGGTTAGAATTCAGGATTGCTCCAGACCTGTGCATTTCGAGCATGATCGGATTCGAGATAGGATTTATGTTGAGTGAGCAGACAGTTTTGACCGCTACACCATCAGTGGATTTGGATTTTGGAATCCACAGAAGGTTAGAAGCAAATGGTGATGATACAGGAATCCTATTACATCTATTTCTGTATTATTGATTTATAATTTATCTGTTTGAAAAATGTTTGATTACCATGTGATAATGTAGAACAATGCCATTCAATTAACCAAATTATGATTTTTTTTTTCCCAGCAGGAAATCAATCCAGAGCCTTTAATAATTCAGTTAGCCATTCATACAATTGAATTAAATTGCTCATGGATAGTTTTTTTAAGAATTTTGAACATTAGATATTATAATAGCTTTGTTAGAAATAGCAAATAAACATTGACATACATTATAATTTATGCTATTAAACACAGCATTCATAATATATTTATATATATAATTTTTTTTTTTTTTCACTGTTAGTCCAGTTCTTTGTTCTCTTATTTATTGATTTAATAGATTTAGAGATAATAGAATACTTATTTTGCCCAGTATTACTTTTAAATAAATTTCTTATCAACTAGATCAGTGGTCTTCAACCTTTTCACACCTGTGGACCGGTAAAAATAAGGATAAGGTTCCGCGGACCAGCAAAAATAAGGATAAGATTTTGCAGACCGGCAGAAGTCTATAGATAAATTTTCTTAAAGATAAGCATAATTGTTATAACTGATCAAAACAACAATGTTAAATATATAAGATAAAGTTATATATATATATATGGACTTTATATAATAAAAAACTTTTTTTTAATTTTTTTTAGAAAAGTAATAAAAAATTTAATTCTACCCCCCATAAACATCTGTGATAACTAGAAAAACAAATTAATTTATGAATGATTGATTAGATTTTGTTTTCGTTCTGTTTTCTTTTTTTTTTAATTGAGTAAAAATGAGATGAAAAAATAAATAAAAATCGGCTATATTAATTAAAAGTTTAAACTCTTATTATTTATTATTACAAACTTTTTACTGCCCATCTAGCACGCGGACCTGCAGAAAAGTTTCGCGGCCCGGTGCCGGGCCGCGGACCAAGGGTTGAAGAACACTGAACTAGATTATTGATTTCATTTACAAAGGTAAAGGAGTGATATAAATATCTACTACAACACATAAAGCATTCCTGCATGGATTTTAACTCACATTCTATAACTGCATTTATAGAAACAATCTATTCTATATCACTATACTTTTGAATTGACATAAGCAAGAATCCAAATATTGGTAATCTAGTGCTTTTCACTGTCACAAGCCAATGTCAGAAAATAGTTTGGGGATATGTTACATATTTCTTTCTGGCATCCCTTGATTATTTATGCCTACACAGATGACTAAAATAGAATTACATAAAATGGATTAATGCAATTATCTGTATGTGTAATTTAAAACTGGTTATACAAACTTAGGTTTAAGAATAATTTTGGTTGTGAAACTAGCATGAAAGTCATAATAATAATGCTGTAAGTTTGAAAGATTGAACAAAGATGGTGTTGGTTATAGTGTAAAATTATTTATAAGTCTAATTTTCATCTTCTTTGGTAGAGGAATTAACCAATGGAAATACAAAAGTATGAAGAATATAGTTTTTGGTAAATCAATTGTGCTAAAATGTTTACCAAAAATAATTAGCATCTAGGTAAAATAAGTAATTCTGACCAAATATTTATTCAGTGCTAATCAAAAGAAACAGACAGATTTAAATATATAATATGCAGGAGTTACTTGAGAGATGTTTATATTGATGTGTAATTTTAAAATTAATTACAATTCAGAGGACAAAGATATGACTAAATATCTGCCTTTGCTTTGTGGAGGGATTATTAAATTGATTGTAACAGGTCTGATAGAGATGGAGATATATCCCATTCTTGAGTTCTTTAGATATTAAGTTTTATACAATATTAAAAACTAAAAAATATGTTTAAGTGCAATAACATGGGACAATGTTGATGAATACAAAAAAAGGGACATGCATTTGTGAAGAATTAACATCAGAATGTATGATAATTGCTTAAAGTTAAAAAAGATTTTTATTATTTTATTTGAGCATAACAACCTTTGAAGATCCTTATGGCATAGTGATTAGAAGTTACATGGGAATTGAATCCGGCCGATATGTCTGAAAATTTTCCACAAGGAAACTCAAAATTGCTTTTTCATGTAGTCAGCTCATATACTACCTAGCTAATCATCAAATATTGGTTAATAAGTGGGTATCATGTTATTATTAATTGGAATTTAAAGGTTAATCTAAATTTTCCAGATAATTGTGTACTGGCTGTAAAATAAAAATGTGATGTCATTTCTCACTTATGGGTAAAGTTGTATACTTCTATGGGCACTGAGACCATGAGTTAACTTTAAAAAAGATGCTAGCACTAATCCATTTGACTGGAATGAAGACTGCTATTAATAGATTACTGTTTCAGAACATTTATCAATGACTTTTACTAATGTAGATTGAGCAGTTAGTAACAATTAGAAAATGAATTTGTTGTCAATCTCTTTCTGGATATTAACAGGAAAAATTATTTTCTAAACATAAACTTGTTTTTAAAGCAAAATAAAAAAATACTCATAGCAAATTTTAAGTATTGAATTAAGGACATCTCAGAGAAAACCATTTGGATATCCATAAAACAATTTTTATTTTAAAAAGCTAATTTCTAAATATTTGTTACAGTTTGAAAATATTTACATATATGGTTAAAGTAAATTTTATAAATCACTCATTGACAATTATTGTATTAAGTAAAATTTGAGTTATTATAAAACTAATAAATTGTTAGAGTTTAATATGACCCCCCCCCCATATTATAATTTTCTTAATGTTCCAGTAATTCTTTGTGATTTATATCAAATAGTAAAATAGAAAATGACATTTATTATTACAACTGAAGAACAATTAATTATATACAGTATACAATTTATATTTATATAAGGCTATAGAAAGAAGGTTGCTATTAATTGAAAAGAGACCCTTTCATATTTCTTTAAGGTCTTAAAGGAAATGAATAGTTAATTCTATTCATACATATATACATACTACTATATGGTTATTCATACAATAAACAAACATGGATGGGCTGCTCACCAACATGCAAGCAAGCATGAACATATTGTCTTTTTACCTTTGAATTTAAACTCAAGAAACATTGTGATCTTTTTTCTCTGTTGCTTGATCATTTTTAATTGAAATTTTAATTGATCTACAGTGCAGTTAAAAATAAATTATGGCCCTTAATCCTAGGAGATTGTAAAATCATCAGCCAAGCAGTGTTTGGCAGCTGAATGAAAATAGATCCAGGTTGCCATTTGATGATGATATTTTATTTAGATATCTATAACTGCAGATTACTTCCAAGTAAAGGAAGATTGCACAAATTGAAAGCATTGTTTAATATTAAGTGAAATATTATTGGATGTTAAAGTTAGGAGAAAAGGTGAGGAGACAATATAAAAAGTAGACTTTATTACATAGGAACATATATTGAAGCAGAAATGGAGTGGAATCCATTATAAATAAAAAGTGGAAGAACATTATATGGAAGTTGATGGTATGTCAGACAGAGTGGCAAGATTGATTATTCAATGTAATGGAAGATACCAAACAGACATAATTCAGGTTTAGGCATTAACAAGTTTTCATTATGATGAAAAAATAAGATTTATATATATATGGTATAAGTATGTTGGCATTGAGTAAGATTTAAAAGTTGAAAGAAGTAAAATTTGAAAATCGTCAACAGATGTAATTTAGTTCTTTTTTATTAGTGTAATTTTTTTTTTTTTTTTTGATATGTACAATGAAATCTATTAGTGTTTAAAATTATTTATTTAATTAAAGTAATGTTAATATTGGAAAGAATGTAAGCACATACAGATTACTAATCTAAATAAGTAAAAGAAAGTACGAATGCAATAGATTCCCATCAGAGATGGCTGAAATAAATTAGAAAAAAGATAACTTGGTACTTCAAAAGTAAAAAGCAACGTAGAAGATTATCGAATGATAATAAAATAAAGGATAAGAAGATATGTGCAGAAATCTCAAAATGGTCATCAGTATAAAAGAAGCAGGGAACTTTAGAAGTGTTTTTTTACCTGTTTTTTTCTGGCTGTTTCTTGTGTGCAGCAGTTTCGAAGCCGTAATAAAATGCACTTTCTCAGAACTACTACGCTGAACCTAGTCGCCATGTATGAGGAGAAATCAGATCGTTTGCCAACACTTCTTGCAAAAGTCATCGAAAGCTTCACCTAGCCTTGCCTTAAATATGGATCAGAGATGTGAAAGTATTACCAGAATGAAACCATAAATAATTACTACGGACTCCTCATAAAAAGGATTCCACCCCATTTCTGCTTCAATATATGTTCCTATGTAGTCATCATAACAAAAAAAAAAAATTAACTGCAAAATAATAAAAAAATAAAATAAAATTTAAGTTTTAATTTTGCTAATATATGACATTCATCTGCAAAAAAATCACTATAAAAATATGCCATAGATTAAATCTTTAGTCAGATAAACTATAGAACATGTATATAATTGATTAAAGCATTGTCCCTCTGGTAGAATGAACTAGAATGATTATAAAGATTGGAGATAGACCAAGATGTGGTTAAGAAAATAAATATTTTATTTTTCTTAACTTTTAATTCAACATTTGCACAAAGTATATGTTTAAATAGAAGATTTATATAGAGGCATTTTATATTAGTTTTTGAAAATGTCCGAGGTTTGGATTGAGAGATTTCGAAGACTGAAGTTGCCCTGTGGCTTGAGAGCTGTAGGTTGCCCATGCCTGGTATATATCATTCTAGCTAAAGAATGAAATGTGCCTACATTTAAATTAAAATTGAGCTCATTAAAATTTATAATTATTGGACAAGTGATAAACCTATCAAACTAGTTAAGGAAGATTTTTTTGACTGTCAAGTAATTAACTTGGACAGTATAAAATAAAATTCTGCCTCTCACTGAAGATAGCCAATATCTGGAAACTAGATATAAATAGTGTTATTATTTAGCATTCAATGATTATATAGATTTGAACACAGACTTCCAAGCTCCCTTTAGCCATCCACTTTATCTCATATAATTGATACACAAGACCACACACAAGTGAAAATGTAAATGATCTCCAATACACGTATTTCATGCTGAACCACCCAGCACTCATCAGTTGGTCCAAATAATCATCTCCCACACATATATATAATCAGTGCTCAGTTTATATTCAGATAGAAAATCTTCACACTTTATTGGTCAGTCTTCAATCTATTCCACCCCCCAACTCTTTAGTCATCCATACTATTGAAAATCTGATGATGGGATGCCCAAATCCCACGTTAATGCCAATATTATTGCCATGCCCATATTGACATTGTCAATCTGACCCCTCATGTATAGGACCTAGTCCATTTAAAAACCAAGAAGAGGGATGGACAGGTTGAATTTGTAAATATTTTAAATACAAGTATATTTCATATACCTGGAGTCTAGATATAATATAGGGAATTTGAACACAGGCTTTCACGCTCCCTTCAACCATTCACTCTATCTCAGACAACTGACACACACGATCACGCATGTGAAAAGATAAATGATTTCCAAAATAGGTATTTTGTGCTGAATCAGCAATCATCAGTTGGTCCATATCATCTTCCACATATATATAATCAGTGCTTGGTTTATATTAAGATAGCAAATCTTCATACTTTATTGAACAGGCTTCAATCTACTTCAATTCTTTAGCCAACCATACCATTGAAAATCTGATGAAATGCCCAAATACCTTGTTAATGCCAATATTATTGCCATGTCATACAGAAGAGGAATGGCAGGATGCATGAAATAGAGTGGGTGGCTGAAAGGAGTTTGAAAGTCTGTATTCAAATCACCTATAACACACCTAGATTCCAGGTATATAAAATATACTTGTATTTAAAATATTACAAATTCAGCCTATATCCTGTCCATCTCTCTTCAGTGTATCGAAATGGACCAAGTCCAATACATGACTTAAAGGCAACATGGGCATGACAATAATATTGGTATTAATAAGAGATTTGGGCATTCCATCATCAGATTTTCAATGGTATGGATGGCTCAAGTGTTGGAGGGTAGAGTAGATTGAACCCTGCCCAATAAAGTGTGAAGATTTGCCATCTTGATATAAACCAAACATTGATTACATATATGTGTGTTGAAAATGATGATTTGGACCAACTGATGAATGCTGGTTCAGCACAAAATATATATATTGGTGATCATTTATCTTTTTCACCTATGTGTGGTCATGTGTATCGGTTGTATGAGATAGAATGGATGGCTGAAAGGAACTTGAAAGTCTGTGTTCAAAACCCTTATATTACATTTAGATTCCGGATATATAAAATATACTTGTATTTAAAACATTAGATGGTTATTAAATATAAAAAGGGGAATGGATTATTGATTTTAAAAGCAGCATATGTGCCAGTTTATGGTAAAATACATTTTATATAGTTTATTAGATTTCGTATTAATTTTATGCAGATATTAAAATCTCAATTTTTTTTTCAAGCTTGGAAAATTTTTAATTTTTTTTTAAAAAAAGCATTGAAAAAAAAATTCTGATCCTATAAAAATGTAGATTTTTTCTTTATGTAAAGAAATTGTATCTCCAGATAATTGTAATAATAGCAATTAGCAAGAAGTGTGGGATGATATTTAATTTATGAAGATATAGTATGATACTTTTTCTTTTCAGGTGATGAAATGGTTGCAATCCTATATAATTCCTTTAATGGAAGAGTAAAGTTAACTAAAAAAGAAATAAAAGATATTTATCATGAAGCTGCAGAATCCTAAATCTAAAAAAGATCAATTTCAAAACTAATTATATTTGAAAGAGCATAATCAATTGTATAAATTTATTAGCTAACTTTATAAAGGTATTATTTAATAAATAAAAAAAAAAACGATTAACAAATGTGAACCATATGTGTACACACTATTAGTTAGGCTGATAATAATTGATATCATTGTTAAAGAAAATAAAAGTAAAATGTTAATCATGATGTTAAGATTAATCTAATATAAAATAAATGAGGCAGCTGAATAGGATGAAAATACAATCTCTAGTTATTCCTAAAAAATATTGGCTGAATTAGGGAGATTTTGAACTTAAATAATTTTAAAATCATGATTAAGCTTTCTGTATAAATTTAATGTATTTTCTTTTATGTTATACGAATATGCTTTTGAAAATTTTGCAAAACCAAAAAAACTTTTTATGCTACATTTATTTTAATTAAAAGAATAATAAATTAATTTGGTCACATCCAGAGAGAAAAATATATGAATATTATATCCTAATTTACTTTTTCTTTATTGATTATACAATTTGCTATTATTTGTTTAGACAATTGAATTTTAGTTATTAAATATTATATGGATTACAAAAATGTATTTTAGTTAATGAAAATAAATGTGTTGATAATTATATTCATTTGATGATGATGATTAAATCAAATGATTTAAATAGGTATAATGATATAATTATAATAGCACATATGAAGTTGACCTATATTAATTTTCTTTTAAATTTATACAAGTGTAGAATTTTGATTTATTTTAAAATGAATTAATTACGCTAATATTTTTGAATAACAATGATTATAAAATTATGAATAAAGAAATAATTATTGATCTATTTTCTTTTTAATTACTGATATTTGTATGCTTATTTTTGTAAACAGGGCTTGTTTATTTGGCCTGGAATTAATTAAATGTTATTGAATTAATTTTGTTGTTTTTGAATATAAATATATTTGTTAATAAAAAAATAAGCACATAAATGTTTTTGATAAGCAGATGTGAAAGATTACAAAATATTATAGATAGCTTAATCAATTGAAATAAAGTAGAAATAGAATAGAAATTGAGTTATTCATCATTTGCAGTTCCGAGACTTCAATTTATTGTGAATGCAGTTAATACCAATATTAGTACTGAATGAATTTTGAATTACTTGTATTAGTATTTTTTTTTTTCATGTTTATCATCTACCAAAAACAAACTATATAAAATTCTACAAAAAATCATCATGTTATTTAAGGGACTCGAACTCAGACTTTCACACAACCCTCAACTCTCCACTATATATGTGCAGGTGTGTGTAAGCCTTACAGTGTATTAAAAAATCATCATCTGATTTTGAATTAAAAGCTAGAGAAAACTTCAAAGCATTATTTTATCAATTTTAAATACAAGCTAAAATTTCTGCAAAGAATTACCTAATTAACAGAAAGCATTTTTGTTAACATATGTCAAATTCCTAAAGAGTATGAATGAATGTAACACTAAAACCAGAAAGGAAACCTTTTTATAAATAGAACTATTCATACAAGTTGTCAAGCATTGATGGCCGAATGGTCAGCACAGCTGCCTTACAAGCGGTTGTCCCAGGTTTGCGGGTTCGTTTCCTGCCAATGCTTTGACACATAAAAAAAATGACATTTATAAAATCAATGCAAAAATCGCATTAAAAATTTAGAGTATACTTGTGCTTGCTACTAGTAAAATCAAATCAGTTGTAAATTCTTTACAAAAAATAAGCATGGTCAAATCTCATATTCAATTTTTTATCAGATTAATATTTTTTATTATTATGGATAATGATTTATATTTTAGAATTTACATCTACTTTATAGCATATAATATTAAAAATGAATAAATAATAATAGAATACTTTATTTTTAATTCATAAAAAAATATTAGCTGTCATTTAAAAAGTGCAAAATTAAATCAGCATGCCAGTTGAAAAGACCATCCACCCCTGATATGTACAAATAGAACTGCTCCTAGAATTTATGAGTCTTGGAACAAAACCAATATTATTGGAAACAGATGATCTTTTCTATTTTATGTTCCATTTAAAGTGGATTAAAATATATTCTAATATTTTTTGGGGGCATGATTTCAGCTGATGATTAGGTGTTTAAAAAATAGACTTGTATCTTTATTATTTCAAAATTTACAGTGAAATATGATTATTTTATAGTCTTTTTTTTTTGTTCTTTTTGTTTTACAAAATCATTACTTATATTACTATGATTTAGAGTTTTATATACTTTATGTTTAATAGATAGTAATGTCATATTAGACAGTTTTTCTTGAGTTATAGAAGTTTTTAGATAATTTTTTTAATAACTTTGAAAACCAAAAATAATTTTTGATATATAAATATGGGTATTTTATATTTAGTACAATATAAAATGGCTTTAAATATGAAAATTTGCATTAAATAAGTATGAAATTTATTTGTAGTTAAAAAAATATTACATATGATTATAAAAATGTAGATATTTTCAACATTTTTATTTTTCAGAAAACTGTATTTTAATAGCATTTTGTAATTATGTCAATTTTATTTCTATCGTAAATTTTCTATATGAGTAATATAGTTTTAAAAATATGTTTAAAAAATTTGTTAATTAGACTATTATATTTCACTTTTACAAAGTACAGAAATTCCTAAGTATGTATAAAATCCTTAACACATGGAGCTTGGACATGTATTCCTTCTACCTAGTGTTTTTTTTTTTTTTGCTTTCAGTATCTGCTTTTAAAAGCAATACTTCATATTGTTTACTGCAGACCTATTTTATATAAGCTTGAGTCATCGGGAAACACTGGATGTAGTGCTATATTTACTTTCCCATATTAATTTTATCTCTATAACTATGCAAGCAAATTGGCTTCCATACTTATACTTTACAGATTTTTTTTAAATTGGTGTATTATTAGCTTATATATTATGAAAGAGTTAAAGGGAGTATTAGATTGTGAATGCAATCTTGCTTCTTACTGAAACAAGCAATAGTCAAAAACTAATCTGCAAATGGATTTAGCAGTTCCATCTTGTGTGTATTACTTACTTTAAATTTACAATAGATGGCTCTGGAGTAAAAAAAAAAAGAAACATTTAACATTAGTTTTAAAAACAAATGTTGAATGTAAATAGAGATAATCATGTTTTATTTGCTTAACATGTATATATATTCAGTTTTTCAATGAAACACCTACTAAATCTATAAATATTTAATATTACTAAATTTCAGATATTGTACACTGCTATTATAATTTTTAACATGTTAACTCATTATTTGAATGCTATATATATATATATGAACTGGGATATGTATATAAAACAAATACATTATTAATATAAAAATATTATTTATGGATTAACAATTTTTATTTAGAATTCATCCGAATAAAAGATATTTGATATATATTAAAATAATAGATGTCTGATATTGTATTTAATTACATGAAATATTATTTCAGAAAAACAAAACATATTTGATAAACAATTTAATATATTAATTGTCATATAAACGATTTATAATCAATTTTTAAAATAGATTAGTATTAAAAGGTGAGAAAATAAAATTGCAAAAAAAAAAAATATATATTTTTAAAAAAAAGAATGAAAATGCCAGTTATTTATTTAGATATGATTTTTTTTAAACATTATAAAAAATGTGTAGATTTCAATCAGGGGGTAGATTCATTAGTGGGCTTTATTAAGTCTTTCAATTCTACCACAATATGCTTACATTTGATACTCATTAACTGTATAGTATGTGGTTCATGTTTGCCATAACTTATAAATTAAAAGCTGTTAAATTTCATTTCTGAAGAGAATGCTATTGCTCTAGGTTATCTTGAATCTGTTGATGAGACTTTAGTAACATCTAGGAAGATCATATTAAACTAGTTTTACTTTTGGATTAAGAAAAATTAAATTTGTTTGAGTCCTCACAAAAAAAAATTTTTTTTTGCATCATAATTTTTTATTGTTAAAGAACTCATAGCTGAGCACCCAAAAAAGGAATCTTAAATTAAGGCTTGTCTTGAATAATGAAACTGTATCTTTTATTCATAGACATTTTTAAAACTTAAGATTTTTTCTTTTTTTTAACATATGTCTTATTGTACTTTAAATCCCTTTTCTCACTTTTATTCAAGAAGTTTGGAAATATAACCATTTAATTGTTTAAGTTAACAACTTATAATTCAAATCAGTCTAAGATTTTGAACCCAAGTCAGTTACTTTATTTAAAATGATTATGGATATTTCTTTTGTTGTGCTATGTTTAGAACCTAACAGATAAATAAAGCAAAAAATTACACAATGTTGGTTAAGCATAGTAATCCATTCCAAATCTCATAAGAACTAATAAACTTAGAGATGGAAAGTCTTTAAACATATTTGGGAATGCAAGAGAATTATTGCATGTTTATAAACGAAGAAAGTATGCATAAAGTCATTAATTATTTTTATTCTTAAATATAGTAGAATCAGTTTGATTGATTTAAGTCTAGAAAGCTTTGATCTTGGTTCATTAAATTTTTTTTTTTAAACAAGCATAGTCATCCAATCCAAATATCAAATCAAATTGACTCAAATATAGAAAGTCTTGAATGTGTATAGTAATGCAAGAAAGTTGCTGCATGTATACAGATGAAAAGAGTATTGATGTATACATAGTATCATGTCTAAGATATAAATTTTCTACTGTGTCTATAAAGATCTAAATGCTTATTTAGCCAGTTTGAATTCAGGCTTTCAGTCGTTATGTATGTACTAGACTTAACTAGATGACATCTTCAAGTATCCCCTCAAATGCTTAATGTCATAATGGGATATGAAACAAGCTTATCATTGAGTAGGCATATATACAATAGGGTAATACTTTTAGATGTCCATTATTCAGTGCCATATTATATTTATGACTGCATTTCACATCATAATAATCATGGAGATATAAACTGCTGTAATGTATCTGTTTCATTGTTTAATAATTTTCGGAAATGAAAGATCCATGTATTTGGCAAGTATTGCCTCATTTCTGGGAAAAGCAGTTTTTGTGTTGAACAGAGAATATAAAATATATATATACAGTATATTGAATTTTTTTAGGCCAGCACTTTCTATAATTAAAAATTACAAATAAATTTTAATGTACAATAACTTTTCATTTTTTATATTTATGTATTTTTTTTTTTTAACATTAAAAGGTATAAATTATTATAGATGTTTAACCTTTATTTCATTTTCTGGAACTGATAATAAATGTTTTATTATAACTAAAATGTACAGTTTCTTAATTTAAAGCAGCAACAAAAAAATCCACATCCATCATAGAATTCAAAAATTAAATGTCGAGTGAAGTAGATTTTTCTACAAAAATATTTTAAGAATCTTATTAGATTGAATTAAAGTATTAATGATAATATGCACCAGGGCCAATAAAATAATTTAGGTGATTAAGTCAAAGTCATAGAAATGAAGCTGCCATTAAAATAGGAATGATAAATTATTAGTAATGGAAACATGTTTTAAAAGATAATAATATTTAAGTAATTTATATTCTAGAAATATCAAGACTTTTTCATGTTAATTGAGAAAGGAAATCTTTTATATAAAGATAAAAAAATTGTGCAGTGATGAAGGAATAGCATAAAAGTTTCAACTGAGATGTAAAATTGGAAGAGACAAGGAAATTAGTGATATTCAAGTGAAATTATTAAAAGTTATACATGAAAAGAAATTGAATTATAATTTATAATTCAAGACTCTGTCGTCAGTTTCAACTCTACTAGAGAAAAGGCCTAATTTTGTTAAATGTGAAGATTGTAGAAAAGGTATTGTTATTTCATATGCAGACAAGAGCTGATGAGGGTCTGGAGTGTAAAAAAATTTTTTATTTATTTATTTGATAAATAAGTTAAATTTAAAAAAAGTAAATGAGTAAAAAATCTAATTTTAATACTTATAACTATTTTTGAGAGATATAGAGAGAGAAAAAGGGAGATTAATAATTTTATTCATCTTAAAATTATATTTGATAGAATGAATTGCATTACATTGTTAAATATATTGAAAAAGAAAAGTGTTGGTTAAAAGAATAGAAAATTAATTTAAAAATATTAAACTAATTATATTCAAATTATTATAAAGAAACAGCATAATGAAAAGTATTTAATGTTTTTTTTTAAATCTATGCCGTAATTTACTACACTAGAACATTTGTATATAAATCTGAACTTATTTATAAGATTTGAGTGATGCTTTTTTAGACCAATAGTTCTAATGAAATACAAGGTAGAAATGTTAACTCTTTTTTGTTTTATGCATTGTATCAGATGTGCCAATAATAATAATATAGTATAACTTGTAAATAGTGGGAATTTGATTAACAAATAATATAGAATTGACAGAGTTTATCAAGTTTGAATTAAAAAAACCAAAGCAATAAGCTTAGGTGATGTAAAGAAAAGATTAGGAAAGAGTTAATATTTTAAAGAAAGTTACAAAGCAGGTTAGTGCTTTTAAATATTTAAGAAATTGGTTAACTGATAATTGAAATAATGATAAAGAAACTACAACCAGAAATCCAATAAACAAAATTTTAATGGAAATAATGGATTATTCTATAACTCATTAAATTAGATTTAAAAATGAGGTATACTAATTTCTTGAAATATGGCAGATAATTAAGAAATAAAAGTAGGAAAATTGGAAGTTTTAGAAAATAGAATTTGGAGGAAAAAATAACTTGGAAAGATTAATGTATTTATATTAAGTTGGATAACTAAGCAATCAAATACTATGATCAAGAGAACTAATAGATTACTTGCCTCCATCTTAGCATAATTATTATAGCATTTCAAATTTGAAATTAATTTATAAAATAATGGAATCATTTACATCATTATAATACAATGGGTGAAAATATCATAAATTTTACCCATTTTTTAATTATTGATTTTTATCTTTAGATAGTATAAAAGTGATAATTTATCTGTTATAAATTAAGATATTAAGAAACTTATTTTATTCTAATATTCTTTTACTGTTAATTATTAGTTAAATTTAATTCTTTTTAATTTTTAATTAAAGCACATGATAGACTTTTGCTGATTTTTGTTTTTGATTTTTTTTTTTTTTTTGATATATCACCTGTTATAAAAGTTGTCTTTATACTTTATTTCTAAATATTTAACTCATAATTATTTCTGATTTGATACAAGTGATAAAATGACAGTAGAACTATTTATTTTTTAGTTATGATATGGTTCATTATGGTCATGCTAATTCTCTTCGTCAGGTAAGAATATTTTATAATAAAGTTGTTAGTAAAAAAAATCTTATAATTATGATAATGTACTTTAAGCACAATCAAAACTTTATGGAATTTATATAATAAATTTTTTTATTAATTAAGCTGTACTTAATGTCAGATTTAAATGCATTTAGTAAATATCAAAAATTTATTTTACTGTTTTGGCATTGTGTACTAGTCGAACTGTAATCTTGATGGAAATACAAAGAAAATTACTTTTACTGCATAGAACTTGGCAGCCTCTATTATTGCATGTCAGAAACAATTATTGCTGTAACAATATATTAAAATGCATCTGTAATGGATTAAAAATTATTTTTTCAACAGCCAAATTTGATTGCTGTCTAAAAAGCAGTTATGTATTTTATATACTATATATTAGAAATAAATCATTGTCCAATGTGGTGTGATGCAGTAGTAGAAAGGTGGATTCTAGAGCAAAGATTATATTCTGATTTGTTTTCTATGTTCAAACTTTTTGTGAATTCCCAAGCAATAAAACCATTATACTATTATTATTTTTAATTCTTTATAAGCAAAAAAAAAAAAATTATCATACAAACTTTGAATATATAATGTAGTTCAGTTGCAGTATAATGCATTTTTTTTATTTTATTATTTCATTACTAATTCAAAGCTGTTTGATCTTTTAATTTTTTACAATGTACTGTTTTTTATTGCAGTTTGTGTTATATCCGCCAGTTATAATACCCGCTGGCGAACAATCTATGCAGTAAACTAACCTTGCCCTGCCTATATAGGCATACAATAATTGTAATCACAAAGACTAATGCTGGTAAAATAAGAAAAGCAGATTTAATTACACTAATATATACATATTTACATGATTACATTAAAACAATCATTATATATATATACCAAAACAATAATAAAGATTGAATGCGACCTACTTTATAGTCCCTATGCTAACTGTTGGACATTCGGGGGCCAGTGGTCTGCTCTGGAGCTACCATGCTAAATAAGTGATGTTGAGCGCCTTTCACAGTTCATCTGCTTCGTTAGAGCTTCCAGTTACAAGTGTCCAATTCTTTACACTTTCACTCATTTCCCCAGTCCTGATTTTCTGGATTTGATTGGTCAAGATCTTGTCCATCCTGGTTGGATCAATCACTCCTAGTTTACTTGCAGAAGCAGATTTAGACTTAAGTTTTACTTTGATTGATTATTTTTGCAGCTTGATTACTTTTTAATTACTCATCTTGTTTATCTGCAAAGTTCCTTCGTTAATTATACTTCCTATCTAAAAGGATTTGTTTTCTTGCTGTTTTAAAAAATAACACAGCTATTAAAGTAATATTATATTAAATTAACGTATTTTTATCGTCATGTATATATATATATAACTAACGTATGTATATGTGACAAATTCTACACGTACATACGTTTAAATATTAAATCCCCATTTACTATTATTTATATAAGGCTATAAGCGCTTAATAAAAATTAATATTTATTATTATTACTTTGTGAGTATGTGTATTTTAATTATACACATACGTAACAATACTTCCCCCAAGTTCGAAGATTATTTGTTAGTCTTAGAACTTAAAATATAATCATTTAAATATTTGGGAGAGTTTATTTTTCTTTTTAGTCGTTCCCGTGAATTATTTTCCATTTATAGTGGTGACTTCTCTGTAGGCAAAATATTTAATTGAAAATCAGTTTCTTGGGTGACGCAAATTTCCGGTTTATTATCATTTTTTAGAGTCTCATTGTTTTCTGTTGTGCCTAGATTTGGAATCCAGTCGTCACTTTCATTTCTCCATAGCTGGTTCACATGTTTTTTTAATATCTTACCATCGCCCATGCGAACTGTCACAACTTGTTTCGACAGCTGGTGAATAACTTCCCCTGGAAACCATTGATTTTTTAGTGTGTTCTTTAGTCTCTTTTTTTAATAATTTAAAAAAAAAAAAAATAATGTAATAACTTAAATTTAGATCTCATTTTTCTTTGTTACTTTTTTATACTAAATTTTGCAATTTGGTAAATTGAGTATTAATTATTCTTATTTCGTAGTTAGTAGACTTAACACAACAAAAATAAAATAAAAACAAAAGTTGATATCACACTCTACTTATAATATAATTAATGTTATAATTTGTTTTTACATAACAAAGAGTGTTAATAGGTTCGTTATACCTTTAATTAGGTATATTTTGTTTCAGACTTTGTTTCTAATAGGTTGGGAACCTACTCTTACAATATATATATAATCAAAATTACACCAAATTCACAATTCAACCAGATTAGTCAGAAAATGAAATCTAAAACACTACCAATAGATTCACTGCTACAAGCAGATTTACCAAGTATAAAAAACTCCAAAATAACAACATATTTAAACTAAACATTACCCACAATTCCACTTATCTCCCATCCATCCTTTATATTAAAAGAACTTTTAAATAAGTTAATTGCTTCATAGTCATAAATTTTTAATAATAAAGATTCTTTAATTCTTTTTATTTTCTTACTCTCAAAGAAGACAATCTTAAGTTCATCAAAATTAATAGTGTGGCCTGTATTTTTTTCTTGGATATATATAAATCAAAACTAAGATATTTATTTATAACCCTATTTTTATGTACCTTTATTCTTTCATTTAAGCTCAAACTACTCTGAATTAATTAGTATATATGGTAATAGTATGAATACTGAACGCCCCCCTCCACAAATGGAATTTTACTGAACGGGATTTTCCACAGGAATGCTAATAAACGAATGTATTTTTTTTTAAAAACAAAAAAAAAAAATTCACAAAAATAAAGAAATATAAATTACAAAAAAAATAATTAACTTTTCATCCTGGCGGAAATTTTTTTTTTTATGTTGTTCACTGTGCAAATGAATGCACTATTATTTGTTATGCAATCTATGCAACATAAATTCAGTGTTGCCTTGATGTCCCTCGCTACTGCTTATTTCGCCATTTTGCAGATCCCCATAGTCTTTCACTGTTTCGTAAGTGAACCCAGTTCCTGAATTCACGAAGTTTATATCTGCGCTCACATGAAAGTGATCGTAAGTGACATTAGGAAGTTATGAAAAGAAAATCAAAGGGCCAAAAACCATCACTATGTATACTTACACACAATTAAATGAACTTGAGTAATTCAGAAGTAGAAATAATGTAGAAATACTTGAATGAAGCAAAAACGCAATTGAAATGAAAGCTGTTTTCAGAAAGAAATCTGGACAATAACTGAAAATGTCAAAATATATATATATAAAAAAATGTTTTGATAAAGAGAAATACGTTTTCACATGAGATCAGATAACATTGCAGGGTTTATTTCGCTTAAATTTGACATGATCACAAGAGTACAGATTTATTGCGGATGTGAAAAGGCATACCATCTCTCCTATGTTGCAGGACTAATACGTAAATACCATTATTTGGAAGAGGAAATTATTAGCTAAAAGTATTGTTTATATTTAAAGTTATTTATTAGATATGTGAATGATTATTTGTTATTGGAAATGATAAATTGGAAGAGTTGGTACATGAGTTTAATTGTTTTGTTAAGTTAAAATTTTTAGATCTGATTAGAAATGTAAAGAATAATTGTTTGGTATGTAGTCATTATGTTAAGAGTAAAGAATTAAGGTTTATAATTAAATCTGATAGCTATCAATCTGTATTTCATCAAGTAACTGCTTTAAGAAATTATTGTTATAGGAATAAAAAATTAAATACTAGTGGGGTAGTTTTGTTTCAGAAAGATCACTTTTATAAAGAGTATTTGAATGTTGGCTACTCTGATAAATTTGTTAAAAGTACTTTATTTAATAGTAATAATATTTGTATTGATGTAAAGGATAAAGAAAAATATGATTTTATTTCTTTGCCATTTAAATTGTCTTCTTATAAAATTGTATGTAAAAATAGTAATTTGTTTGGAAATAAGAAAATTGCTTGTAAAAGGAGTATTACTTTGAATAATTTATTAAATAATACAAAAGAAATTTTAATAGAAAGACTAATCCTGGAGTAGTGTATATTATTTCTTGTTTTTGTAAGAAGAGATATATATATATAGGTCAGAATAGCTTGATTCTAAATGAAAGAATAAAAGTACAGTTTAGAAATAAATGTCTTATTTTGATGAAGCTAAGGTTGTCTTCTTTGAGAATAATGAAATAAAATCAAGAATTAAAGAATCTTTATTATTAAAAATTTATGATTCTGAAGCAGTTAATTTATTTAAGTTCTTTTAATATTAAGTGTGGAGATAAGTGGAATTGTGGGTAATGTTTAGTTTAAATATGTTATTTTGTAGTTCTTTACACCTGAGAAGTCTGCTTGTAGCAGTGAACCCATTGGTACTCTTTTAGATTTTATTTTCTTGGCTAGTCTGATTGAGTTGTGAATCTGGTGTAATTTTGATTATTTATTGACTAGTTTAGCTTTTATGCTTTTAATGTTTATATATATATATTATACCATCCATGATATCTTTTAGGGTTTTATACAATTTATTTGCTTCGTATTCAGTGACCAAATTACGTTTGATTTGCTAATTCCCTCATTGTAATTTTATTGAATGCAATTATTTTTCCTGACTACACAAATCCGTTAATGTAACTAAACTTGAATAATAGAGAGGAGAGAACCAGCTTTTAATTTATTTGAAAGGCACCGGAATTCTATATAAGAATTCACTGATCCATTTCTATTTTTACTAGTTATTATTAAATAATTATTACACCCTGGAGGATTATACTTTGTAATGTGGCATTGGTAATTCATTTGCTAATATAAAATGATAGACTTTAAATATTACCTCATAATACTAAACTTAAACAGATAACAATGCAAATTATATTCATAAGGTTTATTAATTCATAATTAAATATTTTAGCATTAATAATAGAATAAAAGCATGAAAATCAAATTTAACTGGTTATTAGAAGTTATTGTTTTAAGATTCAGATTTTTTGCAGTCTGACTCAACACAGCATTTTCTATACTTAGAATTCAAGAGAAAGTGATCACTTCTAATTTATGCAACAAAATTTCTTATCGGTAAATTTAATTGTTCACGTATAGTATTGGCTAGTTTACCATGCGGGATTTGTCCTGGAAGGAATCCACTGCATACTCTTACATCTTGTAGGTAGTCCAGGGTTCAAGATTCAGATAGGTGATGGTTTCTCTCACGGCATTATTACCATTTCAAGAAGGAAGAAAACACTGGTAAATGTTTGGCGCATTCCTTTTTGACTTCATAGAAAATCAATTCTATATTAAACTGCTTTCTTTAGAAACAAAGATCTAAGATGACCGATGCCCAAAACTTGTTTGCTTTTTATAGTTCTCCTGATTTTTAGTCAGCTGCACATATTCTGTTGACACCTTGTAACTTTGACAAAATTTAAAGTAATTTTGTTCTCAAAGCCATCCTTTTCCCCCTTTTGTCGCCATCTTTAATTATGGAAGGAATGCTGCAATTTTAACTTTGAAGGATTTGTTTTCTTATCTTAGCAAAAATCAAAGAAGTTTTTGTTATTCTCTTTATATCTTTTTTTAATTTCTTTTAACTTAAAAAAAAAAAAGTAACTTACATTGTCTAAAATAAATCAATGAGATATTTCAAAAGAAAAATATTTTCTTTTCAGAAATTTGGTAATTTAAACTTCTAAATCGCCAATGCACCTTGTACTAAAACAAATACAGTACAATATTTCCCCTATCTACATATGCAATTTTTTTTTATATAGTACTGTATTTGTTTTAAGTACAAGTTGCATTGGCACTTTAGAAGTTTAAATTACCAAATTCTTGAAAAGAAAATAATAGTTTTCTTTTGAAATATCTGATTGATTGATTTTAGACAATGTAGGTTATATATATATATTTTTAAGTTAAAAGAAATTAAAAAAAGATATAAAGAGAGTAACAAGAAGTTACTTTGATTTTTGCTAAGATAAGAAAACATTCTTATTGCAAAGCAATTACAGTGCTTAAAAGTTAAAATCGCAGCCTCTTTCTGTAACAAAAGGTAGCGACTAAAGGGGAAAAAGGATGACTTTGAGAACAAAATTACTTTAAATTTTGTCAAAGTTAACAGATATCTTCTGTAATTAAAGGTGGCGACTAAACAGGAAAACGGATGACTTTGAGGACAAAATTACTTTAAATTTTGTCAAAGTTAACAGATGTCAATGGGATGTGTACGACTGACTTAAAATCAGAACTATAAAAAGCAAATACTTTTTGTACGTTGATCATCTTAGATCTTTGTTTCTAAAGAAAACAGTATAATATAAAATTGATTTTCCATGAAGTCGAAAAGGAATGTGCCAAACCACTCTTACCAGCGTGTTGAATCATTGTATGATGTGTGAATAGAAAAAGAGTTCATTTGCCAATGTTTTCTTCCTTCTTGAAGTCATAATAACACCATGAGTGAAGCCATCATCTACCTGAATCTTGAACCCCAGATTACCTACAAGTATAAGAAGAGTATGCAGTGGATTCCTCCCAGGACAAATACCATGCATAGTAAACTACCCAGTACTATATGTGAGCAATTAAACTTACTGGCAAGAAACTTTGTTACATAAATTGGAAGTGATCACTTTCTCTTGAACTCTTAAGTATAGCAAAATGCTGTGTTGAGTCAAACTGCAAAAAATCTGAATCTTAAAAGCAATAACTTTTAATAACCAGTTAAATTTGATTTTCATACTTCTATTCTTTTATTAATGTTAAAATATTTAATTATAAATTAATAAACTTTATGAATATAATTTGCGTTGTTATCAGTTTAAATTTATTATTGCCAATGCCATATTAAAAAGTATAATCCTCTAGGGTGTAATAATTATTTAATAGTAACTAGTAAAAATAGGTGGATAGGCCAATGAATTTTTATATAGAATTCTAGCGCCTTTCAAATAAATTAAAAGTTGATTCTGTCCTCTATTATTCAAGTTTAGTTATGTTAAGCAGGGTTGTGTGACTGGGAAAAATAATTGCATCAATAAAATTACCTGACATGCTCTGATGAGGGAATTAGTAAATCAGATGTAATTTGGTCACCGAATACGAAGCAAACAAATCGTATAAAATCCTAAAAGATACCATGGATGGTACAAAATATATAACCATTAGAATCCCAATATAGATAACAATCAACAATTTCAAACTGTTGTCAAGGCAACCTCCTTTTAACAATAAAGGTGGAATCCCACTTTTATTAATAGTCTAATATCCTTATATAGACACTAAAGATTGCTGCTTGACCACAGAGATTGAAATTATTAATACCAAGAAGTTTAAATAAGCCTCTTTAAACAGGTAAATACAACCTGTTCTGAATGCAGCTTAATAAATAGTCAATTATAACATTATAAACTGCAATTATAAATTTCAAATTGCATCCAAAGTATTATTTAAATAATAAGTGTAATAATGCTCAAGGCTAAATGAGTTTATAAGTAACGATTAGAACCAGTCAACACTTAGACAATCCTAATATAGATAACAATCAAACAATTTCAAACTGTTGTCAAGGCAACCTCATTTTAACAATATATATGTATATGTACTTAACTGTTATAAATACCTTGGCCAGATTATTATCATAAATGGAAAGATAACGGATGAAATTAATCATAGAATTAAACTTGCCGGAGTGTTTTTGATAGAAATAACTTAATTAAAAGAAAATATGCCTATGTGTTTGAAAAGGAAGATTTTTAATAAATATGTGTTAAGTTCTTACTTGTGGATCTGAGACTTGGGCACTTAACAAAAGAGCAAAACAGAGATTTGAAACCACTCAAAGAAGTATGGAGAGATTAATGTTAGGAGTAACAAGAAAATATCGAAAACTAGATACATGGGTTAGAAAACAAACTGTTGTTATTGACACCATTGAAAGAATTAAGAGACGGAAGTTGAGATGGTCATATATATATATATTTATATTAATATGTTAGTGCCAGAGTAGTTACAGTATTCACATTAATTCATTCAATCTCTAAAAATCTCGAGATTGGAAGAGGTTCAGTTATTTAAAATTAAAAATCTTATTCTCGAATTTTTTAAAATAAGAATATTGTTTTTTTGTATGTAAAATAATCATTAATAAAATGAATAGACTATGTTTATGCAAGAAGAAATATATAATGGATATTGTTGCATATGCAGCTTTTAATGTATGCAATGAAATATTGCTGAATAGAATAAAATAATGAATTAATATTTTATGAATATATAAAGTGAGTATTGTTTGTCATTAATTACACTATTTTTATAAGTATTATGAATAATATGAGAATGTTTTTATTGTAAATTTCTTGAGATATAGAATTTGTCCATATTTTTTTAAATGCAACAATTAAAGAGTTTATCAAATATTTTATTTTATGTGATATTATGAAACATTGTACATTAACAAATAACATTTTTTAATTTTTCACTATATGATAAAATAAGAGCAGTTCTCTAGTACCCTATTTACATTTTAAATCTTCATCCTCAGACCTTTGTTCTAGCTTTTGTCTTTATCAATAAGACTTGGGAATTTGAAGCTAGTCATAATGTGTCTAGCAATCATTTTTAAACTTCTTTTTATCATTCAAGCTAACAATGTAAAATTCAAATCAGTTTTGATCTCAATTCTATCTGCTTGAAAATTTTATGGGATTAACTCCAATATTGATGTTTTAATATTCGCACTTCTTTATTAACTGTAGCACATTTTGTCTCTGGTTAATAATATTAATAATGTAAAACAAATTATTTAATCTTCAGTCTCATAAAAATATGATAAAATAATAGAAGCACTACTATAGGTCAGTAGAATATCTGGTAATCATTGATTTCTCAATCTTACAATAGTTGGCATTAGAGAAGAGAGTTTTTATTAGTTCAAAAATTAATTGATCTGTAGTTACAACTATTGATATTTTAGAGGGAAGAAAATATGCCTATAATAATTAAAGAAGTAAATGTACTATAATATGTCAATATTGAATTGAGCTCAAATCTCTATAACTATTCAAGCAGATTGATTTAGGTTTAAAACTTAATACTAATTCAAATTTCAATTACTGGAGTTTGAAAAGTAAATTATAAGTAAAAATGTTTGCTAAATGAATAATTGCATTATTTCCAATTTTTATTCCCAAGACAGAGCTAGAAACTTGTTTGAAGTCAGATATTAAAAATAAATAAACATCTGATGATTACTAATTATACAAGCTTATACTAAGTGGCACTAGAATAGAGAGCTGTTTTATTTTATCATATATTGTGTAAACAAAAAAATTAAATGATTAGCTGATGTTATTGGTATTTTTGGCCAAAAGAAAATGTGCCTGCAGTTAATAAAAACTGAATGGTTAAAATACATAGATACTGAACTGGAGTCAGATGTTATATAACTAATTGTTTAAGCATGTTTATTTGGGTTCAAAATCTTAAATTGATTTGAATTCATATCATTAGTTTCAATGGTAAAATGGAATCAAAGATAGTTGCTAGATGCATAAATGTATTATTTTCAGCTTTGAATCCTAAAATATCAATAATAAAGACAGAAGCCAAAAACTTGTCTGAAGATGGGGATTTAATATGATATAGGACATTAGTTATCATTGATTATTCATTTTTTATACTAGATGGTCGTAGTATAGTAAGCTGCTCATATTTTAAAGCATTATATAGTATCTATTTATTTTTTAAATCAAATGCCTTAGTTTAATAAACAATTTTTAATATGATTATGTAAAAAAATAGGTCATACATCATTTCTTATAGTCATAAAGTAGCCACTTTTAAAATTTGGTGAAATTTTAACTACCATATTATAACGGTCGGGGAAAGATAGAGTCTCACGTATCTGCCATATAAGGCGCCACCAGGCTATTCGAACTTGGAAATTTTATATAGTAGGCATTTATGCGCTGCTAAGATTTAAATTTTACATATATATTTTATTACGACCGTCACCCCAGCCACTAGCTAGCGGAGTAGCAGAGATTAAAATATATTTTCAATATAAAAAAAAATAAAAGAAGCCACTGCCAGCAATAACACATTCACAAACATTTATTAAACATGTATAAAATTTAGCATTATTATTTTAGTATGTTTACTTTATTTTTTTTATAAAACATTAGAACTTTAGATTTTAATTTACAATTTAACTGTTATTTTAAAAGTGTGCACAGATGAATTTAATATTTTATTAGTGTCGAGTATGGATAGACTACATAGATTGCATTTGAAAAGAAAATATTCTATCCCGTATTTAACCTTAGGCCAAAAGTCTGCAGTCAACCAATGTCAATCTATCTGATATATCAATGTATTCAATGCAGCATGAATACGACAGCACAATACCATACTATCAGTAAGGCATCTATGAATAGCATGGTTAAGAGAAGAAATTGTCTCTCATCCAGTACAGGAATGTTACATATGTCTGGCAAGAAGAACAATAAAAAAAGAAAACTCCATAGGAAGGGATTGCGGTCCTTTTTGCAGACTTATGATCCCATTCCATAGGCAAAGGGGGTAATCCATGGAGCAGGGAATACCGTCTATCTCCGATGGTCAATGAGAAATAGGCTTATTTTGCCCAAGTATGGCGTATAAAATGATCCTGCACGTAGTGGATCTTCATGCTACATTTACTAATTACACCAATACATCCAATCCATTGACCCAATTTAACTACGAAACAAATAACCCAAGATTAATCCTCCCTTAATTAAATTAATGTAACTTTACAAATCTATGCAGCTATACACGCCTGACTTAATTTAACATTTATTTAAAAGTTGTTTAACAAAAAAAAAAAATCATAATAAAAACTTAAAAGAATGAAAAAAATAACTTAATGGAAATGATTAAAAAAAAATACATCAAATAAAATTAATTATTAATAATAATTTATGTTGGTCAGATAGGATTCTATTTCTATTAACTACTGAAAAGGTTTTGGAATTAAAGATCTTACTGTTTTGAAAATGTTCATTAGTTATATAGTTCTTACTGTTTTAAAAAGTCCGTAGTTTCTAATTGCTTGTAATTTGGAAGGTGTTAATTCCCATGACATCCTGAGGAGATCGGTATGCAGTTAGCTGTTGGTCCTTTACTGTAGCTAGTATTTTATTGCCAGGCCCAGATGTCCTATGGTCCGCAATATGGAAAAATGATTGGTCATTTCTCTTTCTCTTTAAAAAAAAAAAAACTGAAGGGATTGAAGAGTGCATCTTTTCAATCCCTTCTTCAACTCTCTCTGCACTAACACATATAGCACCTCTTTTTTCACATCACTTTTCTCTCCTTATTTATTTCCAAACTTTTTCTTTTATAGTAAACTTTCGGATCGAGTGGACACTACGTCATGACGATGATGATCCTTTCGTTGAGGTCCGTTTCCTGAGGGATTTCTTTTATTGGCTATTAGTTTCTATTGTTTTTTCTCTCCTATCTGACCTTTACTTATACATTTTGAGATGCCCAAGGGCTAGTTCACTTGGACTAATTAAAATAATCATTTCCATTTTGCGCAATAGAATTAATTAAATTTGTACGTTCTTAAAGATATATTTTTATCTTTAAATCTTTTAAGTTTTTGTTGAAAATTTAGTCTTAAAACTTTTTCTTTTTTTAATAAAGTTTTCTGTTAATAATTTTTCATCTGTGTGATTTTATATATATATGAGTTTAGATGATTTTTAAATTTTTAATTTTTAAAAACAAATTTTTATTTGCGAACTTTTATTTTTAATTTTATTTATTAGAATGTAACAGCATGTGTGCCCATTACAATATGTTTTAACAAAATATTTGCTGAATCAGTAACACATTATCTTCAATACTGAATTAGCTATCTGACATTAAAATTTTTATTATATTTTTACAAAATTAATTTACTTTAAATAAATTTTAATTAAATTATTAAATATATACATGTTTAATATATAGAATTATATGCACATTGGAAATCTTATTTGTCAATATGTTGGCATTTCAGCACGTTGATCTTTTGGGTAATTATTTTATCAGCATGTTGGTATTTTTGGTAGGTTGATTTTTAGGGATAGTATCAGAATATTAATTGTCATTAGTCATTATGTTGACTACTTATAAAGATTTGACTTTATATCCTTGAGCTTTGTGCTTAGTTTTTTTAAAAACAAAAAATATTTGGCATACCAATGTATGTATTAAGATCAAACTGCATAATGCATTCAAAGGCCATCAGTAAAAATGCATAAAAACATTGATATTAATCTTGCATTTATCTTGGTATATTTGATGTAAGTTCTTTTCTGATTCTAGGCTTTCTCCAATGCCTCTATAGTACATTGCTTATCATTTATTACCAGAATATTAAATATTTGACAAATAACTATTTGTGTTGCTTATATATATTATACATAATTGTGAGCAATTGAATCACTAGTATACAATTGGTTGCAGTGATACAATTTTTAAATTTCAATATCCTAATCTGGTATTCATTGTTTCACTAATAACTGTAACATAGAAATCAAAAATGAGATAAATATTGAAGCAAACAACATTGAAATAGCGTAATCTAAATTAAAATCTCATTAGTAAAATAATAAGTAAAAAATAAGCTAACAATAATAACAAAAAATACTCTTTGTATTTTTAAATATTAAATATTTTAATATGTATATTAGTATATACCAAGAGACTTTTAATAAATCCAGACTTCATCAAATATTCCAATTTTTATAAATAGTATATTGTAATGGAAACACGCCGATTGAAAGCTTAACTTCCCTTTTATTTATATATAATGGGAAATTCTTAAAATTCAAGATCGTCCACTTTCCGCTACCGCAAGCAGAGAGAACATACGGACATAAACGAGTCTATATCCATACTTGACCGAACCTGTAACTATACGGGTATAGCCCCAGGTTATTTTTCCCGGTCAACTGTCTCTCGACTGCTGTAAGATTTAACAGAGTTACAGCGCTTGAATATTTATAAATTTTAATGAGTAATAATTATGGTTTCCCAAACCCTACGACTATATTACTTTTTGGAGTGGTGAAGAACGAGACGAAACAGATTTAAATCAATAATAAATATTTAATACAATAGATTATACAATAAAAAAAATACTTTAAATCATTTACACACAATAAAAAAACAGATTATATGCCATAAGGCTACGAGTAAAACAAAATAAAAGATCCTATAAATGATTGGTCATTTATAATCGTCATTCCGTGTATATATAAAAAAGTTAAAGACTGTTTTTATCATTCAAAGTAAGAGTTTGGCCATTGTCTAAATTAAAGGTATGTGCACAGGGAATATAAAATGTAGTATATATATTTACCTAGGTTATTAAGTCTCTGAATTAACTTGAAGTCTTGCTGACCGCCACGTGGAATTTCTCCACTTTAGCAGGGAATGGTCGCTCTTAGGTTAGATTTTGGTTGTGGGAACTCCTCCTCATTTAGGATATCAAGGACCAGGCGAAACGAATCCTCTGGCAGGCGCTATATCGGTAGTTGTTACATCTAGACGGGAACCATTAGAGCACAGTGAGTCTGGATCGACAAGCAGTCATGACGGCCCTTAGCCAACCATTCTTGATGAGGCACCGATGTTAGAAATCATATCTTGTTAACTATGGCTGCTTATTATCGGAGCAGTGTTTCCATCAACCTCTCGACAAGAAGTCTCTAACTCTAATCATAATTTTTAATTAAAAAATTTCCCACTCCTTTATTCTTTCGATCCTTTGTTTTTAGCTTTTATTCACACCTTTCTTTTCTTACTACGCCTTCGGCCATTTCTATAGATTTACTTTTATATAATTTCATAGCACTATGTACATTTATTTATTTATTTTTTCTTTTAAATAAACAGATTTTTAATAAAATGTTTTTTTTTTATTATTGACAAGCATTAATTATTGCCGACTTTATCATACTTCATATATACTCCATACACGCATTTCATTTTATCGTCAAATGTGTACTTTTATGACCCAGATCCTTATCTTTCGGTCATGTTTTAAATTTCTATTTTACTCTTATTTAAACTCTTCAAACTTTACTTTTTCTTATAGATCATATTTTAGTTTGTGTTTCATTTATATTTCTTTATTACTATTAATTTTCTAATGTACAATTTCAATATTTCTAACTTATTTTTCATTTCACAAAATCTTGACTTTGGAGGGTAAAAGATAAGAATCTTTTCGATTCTAACCCTCTCTTTTCTTAATTAAAACATTTCTTTGTTTTTAAACTCACTTTTTAGTATTCCAAACACAATATTTAATATTCTTTAAATGTTAAATATCTATATGTGTGATCGCAGTATGTGCGATTATCACAATATATATTGGCTTTTATAAGTAATTAAAACATTTCTTTGTTTATAATTTTTTAAACTCACTTTTTAGTATTACAAACACAATATTTAATATTCTTTAAATGTTAAATATCTGTATGTGTGATCGCAGTATGTGCGATTATCACAATATATATTGGCTTTTATAAATATTTTTTTTATGTAATAAAAAATAAAATATCTATAAAGAAATGAAACTGAAATAAAATATTTTTGATTTGTTGTGGTGCTTATATCCTCATGGTCTGTCATTATTCTAACATAGCTCTACAATGATTTTGATATTTTTAATTAAAATTTATTTTGATTTAATTGTTATTAATATTTAGATTAACTTAAATTATTGAATTATCTATTGGCCTTTATTAAAATATTTTTTTCTTTAATTTATTTCGCAGGCAAAAGAAATGGGTGATTATTTGATAGTTGGAGTTCATACAGATGGTAAATTTTACTAACACAGTTGTGATTTTTTTGCGTGTGCATATTATAGTCATTGTTTGCATGTATATATGTGTGTGTGTAATAAATCTAATGATAAAATTAAAACATAAAGTGGGCCTCTGTTATAATCTTTGAAAATACATTTTACAGTATTAAATTTTTTGTCAAGTGCATTTTTGCTATTTTCTCCCACAATCATAATGTGAACTCATATCTATGTATACTATGAAATTTTTATTATCTTTTTTTTATTAATGTATTAATGTTATTTTACATTTTAAAAATATATATTAATGGTAATAATATTGATAATAATGTTATTTAATTTCATTTTATTTGGCTTTGGGCATTTTTATCTAAATAAAATAAATTTATTCACTATCTTTTGTATATATTAAAAAATATTTTGATGTTTAAGTTTGTACTGATTGAATATTCTAAAAATGTAGAAAACGACATACATATATATATACATACACACAATCATTGCTTTATAATGAAATTATTTATATTTACATATTGAACTATATGATGTGTTAAATGTTTTTAGAAAAATTCAAAATTTATTTATACATTTTTAAATAGTCTAGTTAGTAGAGTAACAAGAAGAGATCGAAAACGCAATATATGGTTAAGAGAACAAACAGGTGTTACTGACCTCATTGAAAAATTAAAAGACTGAAGTGGAGTTGGATATATTGCTAGAAGAGATGATAATAGATGGACAATTGAAATCTTAAACTGGATTCCAAGAGATTGTAAAAGACCCAGAAAGAGACCACATGTGAGATGGAAGGGGTGATGGGGGGAAGAGAAGCCAAAGATCAGAGAAGATGGATTGAACTTGGAGAAACCTTTATCCTGCAGTGGATTGATAATGGTTGATGATGAATGTAAAAGTTAGCTATTCACTTCCCATGTTAACCCCTGTCACTAGTAAGACTAGTAACATCTGAAGAGAATAATACTACTCATAATATTCTATTGCATAGTAGCCTGTGTGTTATTGCTAACAGTTGAATATATTTGGAAAAATATGACTAAAATTTGAATTTTATTAAAACTATTTTACAATTCAATTACAATTTATAACAACAAATAAAATGCCATCATCGTGAATAAAATAATAATATATCAATAATGATAATATGCTAAAATACTTATTTGAAAAGTCAGTCTATCTATATAAATTGGTATAAGAAAATTAAGCAAAACTGCTTTGTCAAACAAATTATCCATAGAAAAATATATTCTGCAATATATAGTGACAAAATTCTAATGTTAATATTGTATGAGTTTACTAATCTCTTTATGAATTATAGTATTAGAAAAGGAAAAAAAAGTTGTTGTTTTTTTTCATATGTCATAGCATCAGCTGGGAGGCGAACCTGCAACCAACTACTTGCTTGCAAGGCCGCTGCGATGACCTCTCAGATAACAATGCCTGACAAAAAAAAAAGGAGTTTGATATATATTTTTTAATAATGAGATTCATCAAAATAAAAGTTCTATGTGAAAAAGGGAAAGTGTATGAAGGTTATGGCTTGAATAAAACAAAATTAATATTTTATACCAAAGAAATATATTATTTATATTATTATATAAATGTGAATGCTTGTTTGTTTGTTACTTTATAACTTAATAAATATTGCACCAGTCTTCATAAATCTTGCATGATTTTTTTTTTTTTGAGAATTTTTGCTCTATGATATTTAATTTTTTTAAAAACTTTTGGTAATTTGCAATATAAAAATGCATTGGAATAGCAACCATTTTCCAATAATATCATAAATATGCACAAAGGAGACAACACTGATTAAAAGATTACAGATAGAAAATGTGGTATGCATATTGAAATACATACTAGAAAAATGATGAGAATTATAGTTTTTGGTAATCCGGGATAAAATTTTATTGCTTAAATATATTTTAAATTAATTAAATTTTATGTAGATCATATATTTAATTTTTCATTTGCAAGTAAAGCATGATCAAATTCAGTAGAATCTTATTATTTTTATTAAAGTGAGACAAAATTTGATTTCTTAAATATATTTTAAATTAATTCAATTTTATTTGTACAATGTATTTAAAGTGAAATCATAAAAGTTGATAAGTTATACTTTTTGTGTTACTGATGTTGATAATTCATGTATACCTAATTCTGTTTTTACACGATAGATTGGTTCCTGAAAATTTTGTATAAAAAAAAATTGTGTAAAAAATTACATTGTATAATATGGAAAATTATAAGATTGATTCTGGACTTGAAGTAATATAATAAACCATATGAAAAATCTTGTTAGAATCTTATCTTTTTTGCATGTTATCTAATTTTATTTCATGAACAATGCACATAAATTAAATAGAATTATAGGAACATAAATTTCATTTGAAAAACAAAAAAGCCATAAAAAATTAACAATAAAAATTTGGTGAATATGTAATCTTATACATAACAAGATTTTATTCACTGTCATTTTCTGACAATAAATTGTACACTTATTCATGATTGCAATATCATTGCTATCACTAGAAGTTGCAATATCACTGCAATGTATAATTTAATATCTTAAATTTCGACAATATTAATAAATCAAGTCTAGCTTTAATTTTTATTAAGTTTTTTATCAACAACACCAACAAGGTACTTTTTTTTTTAAAACCTAATGTCAAAATGCAAACAAAGCATCAACACTAGTAAATCACTTTCCTTTTCAAAATAAAATGTTAAAAAGTTTTCCCATTTGCAGAAATATTGTCGAGAAAGGGAATTTTTTGAAAAATAGTGGGGAATAAAGAGATGAAAACATTTTTTTTAAAAATCAAATGAGCTGATAATAACATACATAAATTATTTTTTTTAGTTTTTTGATTGATCATGTTACTTTCAAAATTGTTTAAAAAAGGTTTGTTTAAAAACAGAATTAGGTGCAGTAATATATATTATTTGCTATATAAAAGTGCATTAAAAGCACAACCATTTTTATGTAAATATTACACAAATATAATACGATTACATATTACATCAATTTTGATTAATTTTGCAAGCTTTTTTTTTATGGTACTTAATTATTTTAAAAACATGTAATTTGCTGCAATATAAAAATGAGTTACAATATTAATTTTATCATTAACAAGCCATAGATATGATTAAAAAAAAAAAGAAAATTGTCATTTACGATTGATTTCAGTTTAAATATATTTAATATCCTGATATGGTACAAATGAAATTTAAAATGCAAAAGATGAGTAATACTGATTAGAAGATTACAGATGTTAATAAATGTTGTGACCTGTGTTAAGATAATTATAGTTTTTGATAATCTGAGGTAAAACTTTATTGTTTAAATATATTTAAAATTAATTAAATTTCATTCAGATCACATATTTAATTTTTCACTTACAAGTGGAGAATGAAAAAATCCTTAAAATTAATCAAATCCAGTAGTAGAATTATAGTTTTTGATAAAGTGAAATAAAAGTTTATTTCATGAATATATTTTAAATTAGTTAAATTTTATTTGCACCACATATAGTTGAACCTGATTGAAATCCGGTTCAATGGTGTTGTTATTAAACAAAAAAAAAAAAGAAATTTATTAAGCTTTTAATTTTAATTAAACGTAGAGTTTAAATTTGCAATATTATTTAAAAAGAATGCGTGTATCCAAGTATACACGCGTTTATATGTAAAACGGATTTTTTTAAAAATGTTTATCAATTTATTTTAAAATAGTTTTCATATACCGCCTGTTTTTAAATCCATTTGATTTAAAAACAAGCTGGCTAGCTAATTGCATTCCTGTTGCTTTTATATTAATCATTGTAAACAATTTTGATAGCAGAGATTTGATTTTTTTATGTTGTTGTTTTCATTCAATAAACCCTGGGTGGAATTCTTAGATAGATTGAGCGGGAGATTAATATTTGCCCTGCCTAAGGCGAAGAAATTGAACAACAAGGAAAGTGTTTCATGGGAAATGGAGCAATGTATAAATAGCCCCGAAAATTTGGAGTGTCAGTTAATTCATTGTTCGTTGATAGACAAGCTGTTTATCAAGTGAGAATTTATATCAGCACAGACATTTAATTTCTTAAAGGACATTAACCGTGATTAAATACTTTTGCCTACAACAAAATGAAAAATTCTATACTTGTTACCACCACCCGAATGGCTTGCTAACTCCACAAAAGACGGATCCCTGACTTCCAAGTTTGCTCCAGTAATGCCTTGAACACCTAAAAGAAGCCGGAACCTCTCTACATCTACCTTGCTGCTTAAAGAACCTGAAAATGAACTTAAGTAAAAGTGCGCACTCTACGTGAACTTTGTTTTACCGAAAGGTAAACTATTTTCGTTTTTATTCTTCCCAGGGTAAATTAATTCTCATTAAATCTCCGCTCAATCTAATCATAAATATGTCATCTTAAATCAATATAGCCTCATATCTAATATTTGCTGTGTTTTCTAATATTTTATAGTGTGTCTTGGAATCTTAGTTTTAAGCTTCCAATTTGCTTTCAGTTTTGTTTATTGGAGAGTGACGAATGAGTTTTATATTTTATGCCTCGCTTTTGTAAATGCTTTAGCAGTCTTGTATATATATATATTTTTATACTTACCTGTAATTATTTAGTATTCAATAATTAATTTTATACTCTATGTTTGCCCTCTTGCTAAACCTCCAAAACTCTTTTGGCTGACGACTTTTTTGTCTGATTTTCGCAGGTGGAGATTTCATTTCTAATATCTCTAAAGGCGGAAATTAGAATTGTGTTTTTCTTTGTAATTTTATAAGTCGTCAGCAGGAAGATAAAATTTATTCTTTCTTAAATTACAGGTGAGCAATACTTTCGTTCTGCTAGAGTATTTAAACTTTTGATATTTCGTACTCATGTGCACTCTCCGATAGATTTCTTTTTGTATTTATTAGGTGTGCTTTAAATTTGTCAGAGCGTGTACTCAGAATTTGTTTGTAAGTTTATTTTCTTTAAATGCTGGGCAGACGTAACTGTTTTTCTAATTATTTACTTGTCCCTTAATGGGATCTTTAATTATTAATTTTAAAGTAATTTTCGCCAATCGTTTGGCTGGGATTCACCAGTTTTAATTGTTTCTTCATTTCAGTCATGTTTGTCGGTTGTTCTTGAGGTGGATCAATCACCGTTATTTTAAACGTAGTAATAGGTGCAGCTCATACCGATATAAGGACATTCAAGGTCTGACAAATTTTTAGATCTCGAACAGCTCATCGGCACTGGATTCTTTGATCTATTTCAGGGGCATTGGGTTTAAATATCTGAAAGTGAAAACCAATGTTTAGGTGAATCCTCGGCTGAATGAAATTTGCTTCCTCCCTTTTACATTGGTTTATTAGAAGATCAGTCAGTCTGTCATAGCTTTGCCTTTAGTATGTCTGGTACACGCCTGAGTTAACCCCCATCTCTTGTGTCATAAACTTATATTTAATAATTTATTTTCTCATAATAAAATTTATGAAATATGTTTAAACTTAATTTGGCTGACGTTTGTCTTTGTGCTTTTGTCTCAATTGTCTAAACAATTTAAGATCTCTTATTTCTCCCTGAGTCTAGTCGGCGCAAATCATCATCATCATCTATTCTGATCACAGTAAACAAATTTTCCAGACACGTAGTGGTCTGGTGGCGCCCTCTGTTTCAGAATAGATTGAGTATCCGGTATAACTTTATTGTTTAAATATATTTAAAATTAATTAAATTTCATTCAGATCACGTATTTAATTTTTCACTTACAAGTGGAGAATGAAAAAATCCTTAAAATTAATCAAATCCAGTAGTAGAATTATAGTTTTTGATAAAGTGAAATAAAAGTTTATTTCATGAATATATTTTAAATTAGTTAAATTTTATTTGCACCACATATTTAAAGTGAAATTCTGAAATTGGAAAAGTCATATTTTTTGTCAGCAAGTTATAGAAACTAAATAGTTACCTGATGTTTTCTTATCTGGACATGATCACAAGACCCAATGCTATATGTATTTATTTGTGCTGCTTAATACAATATGTGGAAGCACAGGGGAAAGTTGCATATTGTGAAATATAATTCTAAAAACCGAAGAAAAAAATTTACTACACATAATTTATTTTACTTGTGCTGATTTTTTTTTTAAAAGAAAAGGAAAACTAATAATGGTAAATAAACAATTTAAAATTGTTTAATAAGTAGTAAAATTGAATTTCAGAAAATTTTTAAAGGACAAAAGTTAAATATTTTTTGAATAGAAGTTAAGTATCCGATCAAGAAGTTACCAGGCGGAAATGCAGAAAACAAAAGCAAAAGAATTTGAAAACTTTCCCTGCTGTATTTTTAAAAAGATAAATAATCTTTCTTAACTTAATAAAGAATATTTATGATTAAGACTGGTGAAAAATAATAATTATCTAGTGCCTTGAGACTGAGTAATATTTCTTTATTTTTAAAGAAGGCAAAAATATTCATTTATAATTAAAGAATATTAAAATATTATTTGTAGAGAAAAATAATTAGAATTAGTGGCTAAAAATATTTTTTATCAAAATATATGCACACATATATGTGTGCACATATTAATATATGTTTATTGTTTAATGATTTATAATATATTATCGACGAAAGAATTTTTATTATTATTATAGCATGCACATATATATCTATATCCATGCACTTACATATTAAAACAGGCAACTCTCCATACAGTAGTGCCACTCAGTGCAAGCCAGAATAATCAATGGATGCCAGAAGGCTTGTGCATAAAATCCTTATCTAGTTCCTACTCATCCAATATCACCAGACTAGTTTCTGGCTTGTGGTCTTTGTCAGTGAGGAGCCTTGGATCTGAGAGCACTGCACCTAGGTCTTAGGATCTAATGCAACCCTCCAGCAGCCATCTTTTAACTACAAAACCATGAGAATAAAATTGAAAACACAATATTTTCAAACTAAGCTCATTAGCTTATATTATCATATAGGTCTGAACTCAATTCAGTACCCATACATTTTGGTGTCTTCTTTAATAACCATCGTACCACCACTATCCCATTAGGCAGGATTGGTATTAAACCACCAAACATCACATGATCACCATTTCTTGTGCTTGCTCTTAACTTATTAAAACAGGCAAAACTCTCCATACAGTAGTACAAGCCAGAGTAATCAATGGATGCCAGAAGGCTTGTGCATAAAATTCCTATCTAGTGCCTAATTATCCAATATCCCCTGTCTAGTTTCTGGCTTGTGGCCTTCGTCTGTATCTAGATCTTGGGATCTAATGCAACCCTCCTACAAAACCATGAGAATAAAATTTTAAAACAATAATATTTTCAATCTAAACTCATTAGCTTATATAGTCATATAGGTCTGAACTCAGTTAGGAGCCTTGTATCTGAGAGCACTGTATCTAGATCTTGGGACCTAATGCAACCCTCCTACAAAACCATGAGAATAAAATTTAAAACCTAATAATATTTTCAATCTAAACTCATTAGCTTATATAGTCATATAGGTCTGAACTCAGTTCAGTACCCATACATTTTAGTGCCTTTGGTTTGTTAATAACCATAGCCACCACTATCCTACTAGGCAGGATCGGCATTAAACCACCAAACATCACATGATCACAATTTCTTATGTTTGTTCATAGCTGTTATTAAAACAGGCAAAACTCTCCATACTGTAGTGCAGGGGTCCCCAACCTTTTTGCACTTAAGAGCACATTCTATAATACCGGCCAGGTGGCGGGCACCATTTATTTTTTTTTCAACCAGATGGCGGGCACCATTTATTTTTTCAATGTAAATTTATAGTTGGATATTGTTAATAATACGCATAATGTACAAAAAAATATTTATTTCAAAAATAAAATTTTAACATATAATTAACATTTATATTTTTACGCTGTAAAAGTATAGTATGCCCTACAATTTGATTACAATATAATACAATAATTTATAAGAAATTTTAAAAATTAAATTTATTTGTATCAGATAAATAATTTTTTTATCTTTGTTCAGATAGCGGCAGGCACACGTAAATGGACCCCTGCAGTAGTGCCACTCAGTGCAAGCCAGAATAGTCAATAGATTTCAAAAAGCTTATGCATAAAATCCCTATCTAGTGCCTATTCATCCAGTATTCCTAGACTAGTTTGTGGCTCATAGCCTTCGTCAGTGAGGAGCCTTGGATCTGAGAGCACTGGACCTAAATCTTAGGATCTAATGCAATCCTCCAGTAGCCACCTTTTATTTCTACTTAAATATAAAACCATGAGAATAAAATTGAAACACAATAATATTTTCAATCCAAGCTCATTAGCTTATATAGTTATATAGGTCTGAACTCAGTTCAGTACCCATACATTTTGGTGTTATTAGTTTTTTAATAACCATAGTGCTACTATCTCACTAGGCAGGATTGGTATTAAACCATCAAATATCACATGATCACCATACCATTTCTTATGCTCATAACTGGTGTTTAAAACAGGCAAAACTCTCCATACAGTAGTACCACTCAAACAAGTCAGAGTATGGCTATGGTTATTAAAGAACCAAAGGCACCAAAATGTATGGGTACTGAACTGAGTTCAGACTTATATGACTATATAAGCTAATGAGCTTAGATTGAAAATATTATTGTGTTTTAAATTTTATTTTCATGGTTTTGTAGTTGAGATAAAAGATGACTGCTTGAGGGTCTCAGATCCAGGCTCCTCACTGACAAAAGCCACAAGCCAGGAATTAGTCTGGAGATATTGGATGAGTAGACACTAGTTAAGGATTTTGTGCACAAGCCTTCTGGCATCCGTTGATTATTCTGTCTTGGACTGAGTGGCACTATTGTAGGAGAGTTTTGTCTGTTTTTATAACAGTTATGAGCAAGCATAAGAAATGATGATCATGTGATGTTTTGTCGTTTAATACCCATCCTGCCTAGTAGGATAGTGGTGGCTATGATTATTAAAGAACCAAAGACACCAAAATGTATGGGTACTGAACTGAGTTCAGACTTATATGATTAAACAAGTTAATGAGCTTAGATTGAAAGTATTATTGTGTTTTCAATTTTATTCTCATGGTTTTGTAGTTAAGTAGAGATAAAAGGTGGCTGCTGGAGGGTTGCATTAGATCCTAAGATCTCAGTGCAGTGCTATCAGATCCAAACCAGAAAGTTGTCTGGGGATATTGGATGAGTAGGCACTAGATAGGGATTTTATGCACAAGCCTTCTGACATCCATTGATTACTCGGGCTTGCACTGAGTGGCACTACTATATGGAGAGTTTTGCCTGTTTTAATAACAGTTATGAGCAAGCATAAGAAATGATGATCGTGGTATTTAGGGTTTAACACTTACATATTATTATGACAAGATAAATTTTTATTAGCTAAATAATTATTGAAATATTGTGCATTATCATACAGGTCTGTCTTTGTGTTTATATATGTGGCTCTCATGTTAATTCATATTGATATATGTAAATTATAGTGTTATAACATATTTTTTATTATTTACAAATCAAAATCAGAATGATCTTTTGATATAATAGAAGTACTTAACAGATCTTTAATTTCTTTTTTATTCATATTATTTCTAATTAATAAATTTATCATTATTTTAAATTATTTCAGTGAAATTACTAAATACTAAAATAGATTTAATTATTATGTGTTTGCATTTTTTCTTGTTTACAGTTACAGTATCTAAAATCCCTGCATTCCAAACTAGTCATGAGGAATTACTGTTAGTTTATATAAATGTGGGTATATGTGTTTGACCATCCAGGTAGTTCTCTGAATGGTGCAAAATAAAGGTCACCTTTATAGTCCAATTTATGACAATTATTATTTTATTGAAGGCCAGTACTTTCAAAGTAGCAGGTGGCCACAAGTATATTGTTGTATCTTTAGTACTTAAAATATGTGCATGCAAAATAATATCTAAGTTTGGCATTGGCTAGAAGATAATTAGCCCATATTTTATAATAATCCCTTTTAAATCCAATCACAAAGATTGACTGTTGATTTGATTAATGCTGATGATAATTGTTGTGTTTATAACTTGCTTATTTATTTTTAATTCAAACGCTACCTCTCTACTCATATTCATATTATTGTTTATTGGATAATATTTGCCATCACCTCATACCACTCCTTTTTACATATTGTTTGTTACAATGAATATAAAATAGATGTATACATAAAACATATTTTTTTGAAAATTTATTGTTATATACATAAAAGCAAGTCTTGTAAAAAAATCAATGTTGTTTTAACGAATTGATGTAATTAACTCATTTAGTGATCATCATTAAAGTGTTTATTGATAATAAGATTATCAACAATATTCTGGCTGATGGGAAAACTAGTGTATGGGTTGTAGGAACGTTTTTTTTTTTTTTGGTCAATAAGGCTTTATTTATAAAAGCTGGAGGAAAATTATTTTAAAACAGCAGTCTAGCTAAATCAATCAAACTGAAATTCAATTGAAGCCAGTTGTAAAAAGATTCTATAGCAGTGTGAACATAGTTATTCATTGATTTTAATATTGAACATCAATCATGATGATGAGAAAGCAGTAAATTAATTTTGGAAAACTACTTTTAGTATATTTCTTAACCACAGTATAGAATCCTTTATTGAAGTTATTATTCTTATATGATTGCTTAAAGGCTTTTAGAATTGTACGGACTATTGTTCTCATGATTTATAGTTTCTTGGACGCGAAAGGATGCCCTGCTGAAAGAATCTACAAAGAAGCTCTGAAATGAAAGATTGCTATCTGACTGTATGATATATTAATCTGAATTACAATAAGTCTACCTAAAAGTAAGTTGAGAATTGATTTAAACACAAATATTACAATAAATTTTGTAGAAAATTCAAATAATATTCTACCCATGATAAATATCATTACCCACGGAGACACTAAATATTCAAGATCTACTATGGACAATTTAAAAATATATCTATGATGGACATCTAAGAAACTATATGTGTACATTTTTAAAGTCAATTGACCCTAGAAATTTATACTTTATTCAATTCTAAAAGACCTAAAATTATGATTATCATTATTATAACTAATAAGTTAATTATTTTTGTTTTCTTTATTTATAAAATTTTCAAGAGAAATTTAAAGTATGTAGATGGAAGAAAGCTTTTTTCTCTCTTTCTCTATAATATTCCAGTTTCTTTATTCACCACTTCACAGTATTTGAATGGAACACACTTAATTCGACCAAGATAGTGTCAAAATACATTAACTACTTTAAAATCAATATTCTAGCATGTATCTATACCCAATTTTAGTTAGTGAAAAACCTTAACATATGTATTTACTCAGACTGTTTTATTATTATAACATGTATGTGATCCCATGACATGATTTGTTGATATTGTTATTGTCAGTAATGATGTCTAATTCTTTCCTATTATTATGTATGATCTCTTTAAGGTATGCATTTAAAAGTTAAAGGTAGTTATATGTGTGTCATTATATCAGAAATGTCTATGCTTTGTACACTACTAGCAACCATAAGCAATAACAGGGAAATAGTGAAATATTTTTTTTTAAAAAGACTAACATAGATTTGTAAAAATGGTCTTCCTAAGATAAAAATGGAATTGCTTCCACATTAGACAGATATTGGTCTATTTATATACAAGGAAAATTTATCTTATAAGATGTTTCTTTGATCAACCAAGATAAGATTGATTTACTAATAGATAGATGAAATACATTTGGCTTACAGATAAATAAGATTTGATTTGATTATCATTATTATTTTATGGTTATATAATAATTGAAGATGAGAAAAATGATTTTATCCTTGCATTACATTTTAATGCATCACTATATATCCATTTCATGGTTGAATTATTTTTTATTAGCTTACAATATTAATTAAATGTCAAAAAATATATACTCATATGTACTCTTCACAATACTTTATTCAGTTTTTTGTCTCATAGTTCTGACAGTCTACCAGTCTTTTTCAGAGTTATACATGTTTGAAATAATGAAAATTATTTTTTATTTAAGATAATTTTATTATTGTAAAAGTATCTAATGCATATATATGCATATTTATTAGCTAAATATGTTTGCATGTATTAAATATGTGTGAATATATATATTATAATTTTATGTAAAATGTATATATTTAAAATATGGGCATACATATACGGGTATATAAAAATAAGATTTTGTATTAAGAATAACATAATGTAATAGCGTTTTATGGTTCTTTTAAGACTGCTGGATAGTCAAAACTATAAAGAAAAAAGGATAAAGTATTGTATTGAGTGCATAGAAAGGAGTATAATTTTTTTAAATATATTATAAATGATCATGTCCATATTTTAGTATCTGATAGAGAAACATTGTGCTTCTAGCAGATTAATAGTTGAATCAGTTATGTGCTGTATTGTATCAGGTATATACGCCCTTCATAATTATCTAAACAAAAACTGTAATTTTATTTTTTATATTTTATTGCCAAATCCATATAATAATATCATCTATGTTCTTTATTACAATGCTTTTTTTTATAACCTAATGACATTTTCGATTGCCCCAGCAATCTTCTTCAGAAGTTGTGAAGAAAATTGCTGAGGCAATCGAAACTATCATTAAGTTGAAAAAAAAACTTTTGAAGAATATTACTGGGCAATTGAAATTGTTATTAGGTGTTCTAAAGAAGATTGATGAGGCAATCGAAGCTATCATTAGGATGTAGAAAAGCTTCTGAAGAAGATTGCTTGGGGCAATCGAAACTGCCATTAGGTTATTAAAAAAGCATTGTAAAGTAATAAAGAACATAGATGATATTAATATTATATCAAAACTGTAATTTATTACTAAACATGATGTTCCATATTTGCCAGCATTTGCATCTATGAAAACTCTCTGCAGTAGCTTGGACTACATCATTATTTGTATATAAATACACTGAATATATCCAAACTGAAATCTGCCTGAATATATAGGTTTTTTTATATAAATATGTTTGCCCTATGCTGCAACATTCTTGCCAAACATATCCAAGGTCTATATATTCAATGCATAGACTAAGAGCTGTATATGTGTGTATTCTCTGCAGCATATAATATTGTAAATGTTTTGTTTTTGGCAATTCTAGTATTAAACACTCTGCTATGGCATTTCATTTTACATGAATCACAGATAAGTAGTTGATCTTTTTTAAACCTTGATTATCCTATATCTTTTGCAGCTTGTGTGTTATTGGTTGCTTATTAGTTTATACATTTCATTTGATTTTAATGTACTTTTCTCTGTATTAAGATGTTTTGGTGTTAGCAGAGTATTTATTAGATTTAATAATGTTGTTTTTAAAAAACTATATATGTATCTGTCTGTTTTTAGAAATTATATATTATCAATGAGTATTTGCTTGAAATACAGCACTTGTAAAGTGAAATTATAAATACAATATTAAAGAAATATAAAAACAATGGTATTATTGATGAATTATGGAATGGTTTGGTCTGAACTATAATGTTATGAAATATAAAATAGATGAAACAAGTAAAGAAGATTGTCATAATGAAACTATTTTTATGAAATTCAGATAAACATGCTGTTATTCAGAATTGTTGATGGTCAACTTTGTTACTATTTGATAAATATAATCATATTAGATTTTTGAAATATAACAGTGATAATTATGGTTTTGAAAAAGATAAAAAAGGTCATGTGCCTGAATAGAGTTGAACAATCAAATAAAAGGAAATGATCATGTATGTATAAATAGTTAAAAAAAAAAAAAAATTAATCTAGAATTAAAAGAATAATTTTTAAACTAATAAAAAAAAAGATTAATAATCATTTATATATTTATTGAAAAGCTGTTGTTGTTTTTCAATGCTTACTGGGAATTTAGCACTTGTAAAATGAATTTATATAATTTATATGTGTAATAATTCTCAAGGCTAAATGGGTTTATAAGTAATCATTAAAGCCAGTCAATACCTTTATTATTAAAAGGAGGTTGCCTTGATAACAATTTCAGATTGTTGATTGTTAGTAATATTGAGATTGTCAAGTCTTGACTGGTTTTAATGAATTTATATGTGTTTAAATATCTGTTTTATTTTAGAAGAAATAACCAAGCACAAGGGGCCACCTGTCTATAATGAACAAGAACGTTATAAAATAGTGAAAGCTATCAAATGGGTAGATGAGGTAATTGTTATACTAATTTTTTTAGTTCACTTTTTTATCATTAAATAATTGTGGAACGTTTTCTTGGAAACATTTAAATGTTATAGAAAGATTCTGTAAATTTATTAAATATCTTAAACCACATTGTAATTGGAAGTATTATTTTTTTACAAATTTCTGTAATGGTCATGAAATTAAATTTGTAGATAATAAAAAAATTTAAATGTAAATAAATGCAAGAAAGCTGAAATTTATATTAGGTAATAAGTATGAAGCTCAGAGATTAGGAGAAAGTTAAGTGATTGACCAAATAATAGCACTAATAGCTTTTATTTTATATACACATGATGTTTTGTAGTATAATTGAATTCAGATTATCAATTATTAAAAATGAAATTTCTACTAAAAAGAAAATTCAAATGGACAATTTTAGTTTTTAACATCTATTGAAATTTAGCACTAGTAGTACTTGCTTCAGTCAACACTAAATTTACTATCAATTGAAAAAGGACTTTTTTTTTTTAATGACATTATTTTAAAAATCTTGGAATTTACTATTTATAATCTATTCACTAAATGAGCCTCTAAAGTATTTGTATAGTACAGATTTATTTTTTATTTTTTTAACATTTTGGTTTTAACTATAATATAAATCATAAGATGGCATTGCTTAGAATATAAGTGCATCCAAACTTTTTTATAGTAATTTTTTTGTCTAAACATAATTTATGATATAATGAGATATTATTTTATATAGTGCTATGTTTTAATACTGTAATAGTGATATTAGCAATTAAGCCAATACACATGTGCTTTAAAGATAAATTATAAATGAATACTCTCACTTTTTCCAGACACGAGATATAGTATTTTAGAAAGAATGGAATGAATCACTCATTCTTTCGACCCAAACATTTATGTATGGGCAAATCTTAAGCGTGTGGAAATGAAAGCGTGAAGGTGTTAAGCAATCACTTTAAATTACATTTGTTATGTTTGAACGAATGATGCTATATAAAATAATATCTCATTATATATGTTTAATTTTAACTAAAGAATGATGCATCATAAATTGTAAAGATTTTGCAGGCATCATTCGTTCAAACATAACAAATGTAATTTAAAGTGATTGCTTAACACCTTCACACTCTCATTTCCATACGCTTAAGATTTGCCCATACATAAATGTTTGGGTCGAAAGAATGAGTGATTCATTCCATTCTTTCTAAAATACTATATCTCGTGTCTGGAAAAAGTGAGAGTATTCATTTATAATTTATCTTTAAAGTGCATATGCATTGGCTTAATCGCTAATATCACTATTATAATTTATGATAGTAAATCTATGTAGTACAAAAATTTGGTAACAATATACCATTCAAGTTTATATAGCTGACATCATTATTTCTAATAATTTTGGTCATGGCTTACTTTTTTTACCAAACATGTCTTAAAATTTCCAAGGATAAAAAGTTTCTCTGAACTTACAGAATTTAATGTTATTGCATAAGCACTAATAAAATGGGGGAAAAGTACTATTGTGATAAACCGTTTGATGTCAATAGTTTTTTATTGATGCATCTAGGAATTCCAGAATTAGAAGATATCAAGTCTGATTTCATAGCACATCCAACTTTATATTGACATTTTTTTGAATCAATGAATTGCTCTTCCAAAATTTTTTACAGAATTCTATCTATTTAATTAAATTTGTTTTGATTAGCAAGAAACTATGTGAGATATTGTTAATCTCTAAAATGTTTTTCTTTTCTTTATTTATGAGAATTCCAGTCCATTTGTCTTTTCATATCAATCTTAAACATTGATAACTGAATAGCTATAAGCTCTTTTGTGATTTCAGATCTTTGTTTTCACTGATAACTTATTATAATGTCGTAGACTTTACTGATATTATTTATATCATTTAAATGAATATTCTGTCAGATACAACAATCTAGCCAGATTTTTCAGGCAAATGCTTTATTAAACTATCTTGTTTAGATCTTTCCACATTTGTGGAGACTAAAGATTCCTAAATATGACTACTTAAGTATAACTATTATTTTGCTTGATTTATGTATCAAATCTACTTCCAAGCAACTTACTACTGATTGTATTACCTTATGCAAGATTTTAAATATTTTCATTTTGTTAAAACTATACTCATCACTGTTTTCTCAATCTGTGTTCTATATATATTTTATATACTCGTTTACTTGCTATAAAAGAAAAGATTGAATTTAAAATTGTGCAAATAATTAAAGGCTGGAAATATTGAATAAGTGCACAACGACAGAGAAATATTATGAGAAGTTCATGATAACCGATTGGAAACAATATCAGGTGCTTGTCTTATAGATAAAGACGCTGTCTTTAGCTATAAGACTAATACCCAATATCATATTGGGAAGTAAGAGGAAAAATACAGAGAATGCATTTAAAAAAGACTACTTCCATCAGAAATAATACTTAGTCTTTGATGAATCATTGTTATATTCTATATGGCAATAAAAATACTTTTATTCGGATAGTGCCTATTGATATCCATATTTAATCTTCACTCAAGATTATTCCAGTAACTACTACTTACAGACCCCATTGGTAACCTGATTTCATTAAATGATATTTTTAATATATATGTTTAATTATGATAGATCATATATTTTATGAATAGATTTGTTGATAAAAAAATTTATGTAGCATGTCCTTATTATAAAAGTTAATGCACCTATTTTTTTATTATTATGTAATGCTATATGTAAAAGCAATTTTAGTTAAATATTGTAGAGTTAACATAAGCTCATTATTAAATTTGAAATGATAACATAACTTTATATGTAGTTCACATATCTCTTAAATATTCTCAATAACAGTAACATACAAAAAATTATATAGAATTATTTTATATTATTACTACTAAGTGATATATATTGGAATTATATTAACATATTAAATTTAATTTATTTAAACAAAGTTAATAATAGATTTATTTACTATTATATTATTTGATTAATTTTTTTATAGCAGTAAAAATTTTTCACTTATCTGACATTTTAATCTGTAATTTATTGAACATTATCAGGTGGCAGATAAAGTCTGTAAGGGAAAGTGGAGAAAATTTTATAAATGTTATTACTAAGAGCATTTATTATGGCTTTTGATTGATTATTAATGCTAAAATGTTTGTTTCCAAAATTTGTTTCTGATTAGTTATGAAATTCAATTTATGTTAAGTGATCTAATTTGTAATGTTTGATTAGAAAGATATTTAAAACTGAAAAATAAATATTTTTTGTCATTTTATATTTGCATAAAAATACACTCCATATAAAATCTTATTCAATAGTATTGTTTTCATCAAAATTATTTTAATTTATGCACACACATGAAACTTTTATAATAGTTTGAAATAAAACACATACAAACTTAAAATACCATACATTTTATACATGCAGTATACTTTATTGCATTTAATAATATCAAATCTGTAAAATTAATAAAATTTAAATATTTTAAAATAGTAGTCAATATCTAATTAATTACTATCATGAATAGAACCTTTTTTTTTTTTTACCTTTTCTAATTTTCTTGTGAGGTATAGTGCAGTGGTAGAAGTGACAGAATTAGTGAGAGTTAAAAAGTTACTTTATTGATTCTTGAGGAAAATAAAAATAAATCTGCTTGGTAAACTAAATGCAACTATTCCTCTCATCTTGATACTTAATTGCTGAAATGTAATGTTCCTCCAAGAAAATAATCATACAATTATTTTATGTATAATATTAAATACATTTTTACTTAACCTTTTTCTTAGAATTTATTCAAAGGAAGCTGTCTTAATTAATTTCATTATAATTAAATTCAGATAAAATTTTCAGTAGTATTAAGATTATTATATTGGACTATGATGATTTAAATGATTTTACTAGGAAATTAGTAAAAAAAGATTTTAGCACAATCTTCAAGTTGAAGTGTAGTTCCATTCCTTGATGGAAAAATGGCATTAGCTGGTTTCATTCTTTTATAATAATTTAACACAGTTAATTAGCATTTTTAGAAGATATCAAGGTGCATTTTGTTATCTTTAACTTTTAATATTAGATATTATAATTATAAAGTGAAAATCTGTTGGTGTTCTAAATTAAGGTATAGCTTAGGTTATTTCTCTTATTGTAATCACTTTGACTTAATGGATGTTTAAGAATTCTCATTTGTTAGAAATATAACAACTGTTTTCTTTTTTAGGTTTATTTAACACAAAACATGATAAGAAACAGATCAGCCATTTCAAAGTTTCCTTATATATTTTTAAAAAAAAATCACTTTGCATGACAGTTATCAAATTCTACCTCTGTCATATATAGTCATTTTGCTTAATATTTTATTAATTAATTTAATTGCAGTTTATTATAGTTCAAATTTCAAATACATTCATTGAACACAGTCTTATATTATAAAAAATACAAATGCTTAATACTATATTTTTTGACTGTGCATTTTGCAATGGAGCTTCATTGTTTGTGTTTTATTAAAATGCATTCTTGCATTTACTAGTTGATCAGTTGAAAACCATGCTAAATTAGTGTGTCGCAAATTTAATAGTTGTGGTGTATTTTAAAATTAATCCTTTTGCTTTTTTTTTTTTAATCTGATGATTTTTTAATGTATATTTATTAATTAATCATTTTAGAATGGCATTTAAAAATTTTTAATATTTTAAAACTTATTTTAATTAATTTTAATATTACTATTAAATGAATTTACAAAGTTAATTACTTAATATATATAAAGAGTAATTATTATTATTTTTTTTTTATTGTGCCAAGATTCTCATTAAAAATCTTACAGAATTATTCGATTCTTGATTTATGTGAATTCATTATTAATAAAGTTTTTTTTTCTTTCAGATTGTAGAAGCTGCTCCCTATGTGACAACTATTGAAACTTTAGATAAATACAACTGTGATTTTTGTGTTCATGGAGGTAAAAAATTTGCAAATTGTTTAAAAGATTTAAAAAAAAAAGATTTATTTGAAATAATTTATTTATAAAATTATTGATATCTGTTATTATATATATTGGTATTCGTTGTAACAAGTTTAGTGGCAGAATTATTTTTTTAAAAAACAGATTATTTATCTTACTTAAATAAATAAATGAAGGAACAGATTATTTAGCCAAAAAAGAGTAAATAATAGTAATAAATTTATTATTTAGACTTTTTTTGTCATTAAGTTTTTGATCAATCTATTCATTTAAATACCTAATAATATTTATCATATTGTATTAAGTATACCAATTTTCATGTAAGGAAAGTTAAAATCAGTTTTAATATTTGTACAAATGACTGTGTGAACTCTTGAGTCTATTGGTCAGTTAATTTTTTTGTTGTGGGTGGTAAAATAGTGATCTCAAGAGCTAAAGATTCCTGGGTTGATTTTTAGCTAAGAAAAGTAAAAACAAAACCTCAGATTGGGGACTCTTTCATTCAAAAGGGGATGATAACAATAATTGTGGATCAGAGATATAATGCGGATGTTGATAAATGTAATTTACCAAGCAAGATTCGCGATTTTCTGAAATCTTTTTTTTTGTGTGTGTGTTATATATATATTATTCTGAATTACCTTTGTAAATAAGGACTGCCAAGGTATGGATTCCTATCATGGGATTTGGGATTGGTATATTCATTGTATTAAGTTCTTAAAGTGCTAGAAAGTCATCCTTGTCTCTCATCATCATATTTATTAATATTGTTACATTATGTTTATTTAAATAAATATTATTGAGTTATTGCAATCAATTTGGCCTCTACTTGGTCACCATCATTCTGCATTCATACCGCTAAGTTAGTAGGTTAATCATTAATATCCACACACCACTTCTTATGTATAGGATGATATTAGAAATACTCTGGGAGTATACGTTAATTGATCCTTGCTTTTATAGAGATGCAGTAGTTAGTAAGTTGAGTAAGCCCATCTTTGACAAGAGCCAATTGCGGATTTTGAGTTGAATATTGCGGGATAATTGAGACTGAGATGTGGATAAACTAGTCCAAATCACATCTAAATTTAACCAGTAAACATTGAGCTAGCATACTGAAGGTAGATATGACCATGAGCTAAGCATTTCGTCACGCCATCACTAGCATCCTATTCGAAGACCCCAGGTCTGACTGTAGTAAGATGTACTTCCTCTTTCTTGTGACAACTGTAGTCCCATTATAATATGGAAGAATGAAATTAAATAGGTGCATAGCAACAATAAGCAATAATTAGTAGACTAGTCTGATTCTTAATTTATATTAAAAAATAGTAAGAATCATTTTGAGGTGGCTTGATGGGATAAGGAATTGCAGGAAAGAAGAACTTGTGACAGATCTTTTTGAAAATATATTGAAAAAGTACGTGGAGATTGACATTGCATTAGAGTTGCTGCCCTTTGAATTGAAAAGCTGCAGGAACAGTGCACAATTAATTTGTTATTCTTTGGAGGGGGGGTAGATAATAAAAAAAAACTAATTAATAAGAATTTAAATATTGATTATAAACAGAAAAAAGGAAATACATCTGAATCTAATCTGCTATCAGTCATATCAGATTATAGAATTAGCAGTGTAAATTTTTTAGATCTTATAATGACATGTAATATTTAGAACAATATATTTTTTCATTGTCTTATTTTATAGTAATATTTCTGTGCATATAAACAGAAATATTACAATGTATAGGTATTGATAATATTGATGCATCATATATATATATATTACAAATGTGTGGTAAATAAATGTCAATTAAACAGCTTTTAAATAAGTCACTGCAAGACAAAAACCTTTCCATCATTCCCTGAAAGACAAATGATTAAAAAAAATATTATTTAGCATACTTGCCAATTTTGGGTATTGAGGAGGATTTCTATCTTAATTTTACTTTTTAGCCAAAAATAGTTAGATATCCAATATTGAATGATTAACTATTGTTGACTATCGATTATTTACCAGAAAGTCATATTTTAAGCATGATTGGAACCTGGAAAAAAAAAAAAAATTGTATTTGGTTTGATTCTCTTCTCAAGTTATAAACATGATAGTTATGCTTGATTAAAATGCTTATAAAATATGAAAAACATTAAGGATGACCTGGTGATTACCATAAATTAATCAATTAACTCAAGTAATAAAAATCATAGATAATACACACTTATCAACTTTGATATTATGTTAAAATAACCAACTAATCATTCGATTCTTTCATGGCTTACAAAATTAATGTTCAACTTACAACTAACCCTATTAAATTTAGTTCTTCAAATATAGTGAACAAATTTCAATCCATATAAATACCAATCTTAAGTCTTGTGTGAAAAAAAATATTTTAAACATTACTATGAAATAGCTTAAGGCAAAATCAACTAGAACTATAAGGGTCTATTAATAATTCCATTATATAATAATTCAAATGTGCATAATGCTAAACTGCAAATACTACATAGTTTTGCTATTAAATTAATTTTAACAATCCAGCCAATTTCAAGTTGTCTATAGTAGACATGTGCTAATTGAAGATCAATTATAATCTGTGAAAAAATTATATTCGATTGGCTGATTAGCTCGTTATTTTAGCATGATGTCCAAACAGATAAATCTGTATTACTGATGATTTGATTAACTGGATTGTTAAATGGTAGTTTGACTAATTGATTTATGTGTTATTTCTAGTTTTAGCAGTAGGCATGCTTAAAGATAATATTATTAATGCATATATCTGTGCAAATGTGTTTTTGTGTTCAATTCTGTATTTTTAAACTGAAAATGGCAAAAGCAAAATGTTTTGATATAAAATAAAAACATCAAACTAATTTGTTATTTGAAACTAATTTTTGATTTATAAAAAATAGTTCATACTTATTAGTTATCTGATGAATACAAAATCTCACATATCTTTCTAGATCATCTTGTCTATGCTATTTTTTTTTTTTAAGTTGATTTGTAAATTGTTTTATTGTTGTTTTTTTAATATCATCCATAATCTAGATAATAGCCTTTCACACTTCATCATGCATGAAGACTACTATTTCATTTCAAAAATGCATTTTGGGGGTCTTTTTTTTCCTAATGTCCTTTATTCATGTGTCTGAAATTTGTGTAAGTAAATAGAGGTTTTAATTACATCTAAGATATTACACATGGTAAATAGAGGGGGTGAAGTTAAATCAATAATACCATGTGATTGTATTTAATAAGATTAAATAGATTAATATTTAATTAAGTTGAGAGCTTACATCTCAATTAAAAATGATATATTAATCTTTAATCTGACTAATGATTAGTAGTAATCATTAATGTATTTATCTAAAGAGAATATTGTCAAATGAGTGAATGCAAGAAATTTGGCACTTGTAGATCAAGTTATACTTTTTTTAATCCTATTTTTCCATTGATCTTGGCTGCTGATGAAGAAATAACAAATATCATGGAAAAACTATCAAAATATAATCTTACAATAAATACCTTAAAAACTAAAGTTCTGTAGTATTAACAATTCTTCAAATAAGAAACGTTGCTAGTTTGAAATAATAAATAAATTTGAATTCTTGGAATCCATCTTAACCAATAATGGTCAATGTGATTAGGAAATATGCAGAAAAATTGCTACAGCAAAAATAGCAAAAATGAAGTCTTTAAAATATAAAGAAACCAAAATATTTTAAGAGCCATCAAATTAAAACTAATCACTTATTTTTACTATTGCTATTTATATTGCTGAAATATACATACTAAAAAAACAATTAAGAAAAGATATATGCATTTGATGTTCTCAGAAAATTATAATTTTCTATACTTTTTACAGCATTGCTATTGTAAAACTTTAAAGTCAACAAAAGACTATCATTACTAATTGTGATATAAAAAATATATATTGATGCTAATTATGATATTAAAAAGACATTTTGAACACATAGTGAGCAGATTCATCATTATAGAAAAATCTGTCATTAAAAGAAAAGTAGTGGATGTCACAGATCAAACAAATCGTTGGTCATTAGATGATATATATGAACTAAAACCATGAAGTTTGGAGAAAAGCAATAGATTGGTTTACATAATACCACCACACCCTTTGAAAAATACAGATCAAGATGATAATGATCCTGTTTAAAAAAATCTGATTGGTTGTCTTTGAAATAACTGTTTATGCATGTGAAAGATTAGCAAACTTTCATTTATTACTACTATTACTTAAATAATTTTCCAAATATTCACCTGCATTTGCCTGTTGTATTATTTTTTAACCAAACTACTTAGTTGTAATTATTTAATTTTCATACAAAATTTCTTTAAATAATATCACTCCTGCTAAATATTTGTTATACTAGTCTTCACTTTCTGCAAGACATATCATCAACAAATTTGAGTCAATAAAGTTTCCAATCATTGTTGACTTCTTCTTTAATAACCATTATAATTTAGAAAGTCATCGGAATTAATATTATTATTTTTTTTGTAAAAAGATTGTTTACTCTAACAGTTTCTATTTTATTCAAATTACCTAATAGTTGATATTGTGATGCAGTGATTAGCACATCTGATCAGATAGTTTTTAAAAATTATTTCAGATCATAGTTTTCCAAAATGTTAATGAGCTAGTCAGTATTATTTAGTAAATAGGTATCCAGCTATTATTAACAAGAGGATAATAGTTTTAGGTCATCAAGGTGAGTATTTTTTCATTAAACTACAAAAACAAAAATACAATAGTAAAATAATGTTAACTTTCACTATTAATTGGAAAGATGTCACTATGATCTCTAAACTCATGGTTTATCTTTTTATTATTTGTCTCATCTTTAAAATATCTAACAAAGTATTTTACTTCATTTTTGTCAAAAGTTTATTCATAATCAGTCTAATAAATGTTTGAACCTCTTTCCTTGTCTTATATCTTTTAATGATAATGCTTTTCATTTCAATTTTTATTGTTTTTTCCTTTGTCTTTTCTCCATCCAAACTGCTATTATTATCCCATAGGCTTAGCATCAGTAGAAATGTTTTCCCACAACTAATAGAAATTGCATAATATTGCAGTCATATTTTAATTTTTCAGTAACTCCTTTGACTCTTATCTAATAAAAACAAAATTAATCTGAGGCTTTTTTCTTCTAGCTAACGATAGTTGAATGCACATTTATTGACCAATACTGAATGACTATTTATTTGGGGATAAGTACCTGATAGAAAAAATCCAAAAGCCTGATTATGACTGAAAATATTTCAAGATTCACCCCATCCTGAACTCTAACTCTGATTAGGAGTATGGCATATTGATACAGTATGGCATGAAGCTTATATTTTTAGTAGGCTAGTCTAATTTAAATCTCTAATTATTATAAGATTTTAGCTATCATTTTTCTTTATCATCAGTATTTTTTTCCAATCTGGTATTTTTAACACTTTCAAGAATTGCAACAATTATAATTATTATGAAATTTTATTGAGAAAAAAGGTCACAATTTCAACAAATTCAGGTGAATTTTAGGAATAATTCTGGAAATTATTTGGATAATGTTAATAAAAATAAAATCAAGTATGCTAAAAACAAAATTATAAGCAAATATAATTATTCAGTAGTATAATGATATTTTTTTTTTTTGTTTGAGTATTAATACATATCTATTGTGAATAAACATCATCATTATTTAATCTTATAATTAAAAATTTAGAAATACTATGTTATTAACTTAATAATTTGTTTGTATTAATATTACTTACATAAATTATACGCATGTGATTGAGGCTACAGCCTTAATGAATATTATTTACGTAATGAATGTGCGTTTAAATAAATTTATAATTACATAAATTAAATAAACCTTGTACATACTAATGGTATTAATTTTATTATAGTTTAGACTAATAATTAGTTAAGATAATTATATTAAACAAAACTACTAATTATTGTTTTAGAATTATTTTTTATTAATTCTTGACAGTAATAGGAATAGCATTTTGCCTAAATGGCCTATCATGTTTGGTTTTTCAGACTGATCAGAGGTATGCGATGATGATAGAGTTTACATTTCTCATTGCAGATCATCCCCTCTTTTTTTCTTTAATTCCAGCCTTTAAAGCATTATACTTTTGAATTAGATAGTCTCAAATTTCTTGAAGTACAAATGACTATTTGTGTGTCAAGCACGAATTCAAGTTTAATTTAATTATCTACATGTTTTTCTTTTTTGATTTTGCTGTCCATGTTGAAAAAATCTTTCACCATCCCACAGTTAAGAAGTTTTAATAATTTTTCTATCCTTTTTTATTGTTGAACTTACATTTTTATTAGAAATTACAGAAAAATGATAGCTTGAATAATTTTGATCTTCATATTTAGATATTTGTTCTGCTTATAAAAATCCTTTGAGGATTTTCAGTGCAACTTTGTTCAATTGCTGTCAGTCTGCATTGAATCTTTTGACTACTATTAGTGTTAATTGTTGATTAATGAGCAATAATTGTGAAGTTATATTATTTTTCTGTATGTTTGGCTATAGTCCGTTTTTTCATAAATCTGGTTTTTTGAGATTTCTATCTTTAGCTATAAGTTGTTATGCTCAAACTTAAATAAAACTGTGTTAGAGAAGAGATGCTTTGGAGATACTATAAATTTAATGCTTGACTAGTAGACATTTCAGTGCTGGAGGGAGAAATGCTATAAAAGTAATAAAGTATGATTTAGATGGGGTTTATATTCTAATCCTCTTACAAAAAGTGCCCTTAAATCTCACATTTATGCTTTGTACTGAATGAGATTATAGCAACTATATTTTTCTTCAACACTATAAAATAAACTATTTAGGAAAAATTGAACTATAATTCTTAATAAATTTATTCTCATATTTTCTCCATTTCATTCCATAATCTTTACACAACATTTTTATTTTTGGCATAGCTCAGGAGATCATGATTCTTTTTTGATCTATAAATAAATAAATAATCAATCAAAACAAGTTTGAAAACTATTATTAACAATATTATAATACTTATTGAACTGGTTTTCATCTTCATTGTTGTACTTGTGACAACATTATAGACAAATAAATTGTATTGGATATTTGACTATTATAGTAATTTCTGAGCTATGTATTGAATGAAGCCACTATTAAAGAAAATATTAGTCTTAATAAATATCATAATCAATTTATATATAAACTATGTACAAAACCACAATCAGTTGACAATTTAAAATTTGCACTCTAAATTCATACCCATAATTTTAGATGATCTTGACTCATTTTATACTCCCTAAATAATTTTTTTCATGAATAATTTACCTTCAATTTTAAATGACAGTTTCATTTACTCTAATACACTAATTATGTGGTTAACTCTAATATAATTAACAAAGTTGTGAGCACATTATGCATATTGTTGAAAATTTAACTCGTGTATACGTATGCACATTTTAAAGTACACTGTTTTGGGAATGATTTTTGTCGAACTTTTAAAAATTCTTCAATTATTAACATAATCTCTTGATCATAACTTGTAATTCTCTTAATTCTCTTAAACAATCATTTCAGATCATCATTCTAACAATTTACCCACCTTCTAGATACAATTAAATAATAAAATCACTAAGAAGTGTATGTATATTGTTCACATTATCAAACAACGTTGGTCATATATAACCACATACATAAGAAAACTTGATCCTTAATCAAAATGTAAACCAAGTAAAATAACTTAATGTAAAACAGAGCTATGTTAAGTGTATATATTCTATCACTAACACAATATTCATAACTTCTTTAAGTAGGACTTATGGTACAAGGCTACATTAATTTTCTATGAAAAGCAAATAGAAATGTCTTGATCAATTCTTCTCTTAACTCATAAGTATGATCATGGCTAACAATAAATATATTCACTGATAACAAATAATGATGATTATATTATAATCAATATTATTCCACAACATAAATGTATCTACAACTCTGCATTTAACTCTTTAAATCATTCTGAAAGCATTCAGTTATGATTATTCTAAACTGTATACAATACTGGCAGCAAAGTATAAATTGTTTCTTCTGAGAATATTGATTAAACCAATTTTTTTTATTCAGTATTATCTTTAACATTTCCAGTTTAATAATTCAGAACATACTTATCTCATCTCCAAATAATAGAATAATTCCTAAAAACATGCATTTACTGAATCTAATTTTGCATTATAAACATACATTCACACACATTTTTATATGTTAATGCTAAATAAATTTTATTTAAATAAAATCTATTTAATCCTGATTTTTAATGCATATGTAAAGGTAAATTTTATTTTGTCATCTATCATTTTATTGATTATTCAGCAAGCTCATTTTGTTTAAACCCTCTCTATTTCCTCTTTTTTTTTTATTAACATCTAAAAGAATACTCTTGCATTTCACACAAAAACTAATTTTTACCAGAAGATCCATAAAAGTAACATATAAAATAATGCATCATTATCCTATAGAAATACATTCTAAAATCTTCAATTTTTTTTTTTTGCAATTTTTCCCAACTGCAATTATCTTATTTTACCCATCTGATTAAATCTGCCCTTGAATTTTGAAATGTATTTTAAACATATCAAAATAAATATATAACAAAAAAAAAAAAACCTTATATAATACTAATAAATATAAAATATTTATCTTAACAATTTATTTTTAAACAAAATTAATTAAAAGTGAGAGTAAAAAAAAACAAATTACATATACATTACTAATTCTTTAAATGATTAAAAAAAATTTTTGTTCTAAAGTTTTAGTAAAAGTGGTCTAAAAAATGTATAAATAAATAATTTACAGTCTAGTTCCATAGTTTCTGGTCATGTGCTTAAATTTTCCAGCCAATCTTTGAATACTCATAAATCATTTCTGAATTCTGAAATATTTACAATATTCAATTTGATATTTCTTAGGCAAGATATACTTGATTTGACGATAACTAATCGAAGATAAGCATGGAAGGCAATGATCAGAATACTACTTTTCTACTGAAGCAAACAGTCCAAGAAAGAGAAATCCTAGATTTTATTTAATCATTTATCACTTTTGGATTTCATTTATCACTTTTTTCCCCCTTTTAGCAGATATTTTTGCTATCATTGTGGTTATGCTAGTGTTTCTGAATGAGTTTTTTTCCAAGATATATCTGTTATAGGGAGAAATCTAGGATGTGTCTCTGTTTATAGATGTGTACATATATAAGAAATTGAGGTTCAAATTATTATCATTAAGTTTAAATAAAATTATATTTATGAATTAATAAACTATGATCTAAATCTCTCTCTTTCTAACTGTCTTTGTACTACTTCCTTGTTCTTTTTTTTTCTGCCTGATTTTGTCAACTGATTAAAATTACCAATGAAGTATCCACTTTATAGTCTTATATTACAATATTAGGTTGATGTTTTTATTATTGTCACACCAGTCTGTTTGACCAAGCCTGTTATTAAACTGTAGCTTCTAGTCCCATATAGAAATTTTTTATAAGACCATTGAAGTATGATACATTAATTAATATCCCAAGAACATTCTGGTATTTAACATAGTCATGTTCATCAAAAGTCTTATTGTAATCAATAAAATATTTTTAGACTTCAGTATTTTTTTGGTCTTTTCACTTATCCAACATAAATCAGCAATAATGTGTCTTTATTTGTAATCTTTTTTGAAACTAGGTTATATTTTCAGCTATTCTCATTTAATTTTAAAGTTCTAATCTGTGCTGAATAATTTTTAGCAAAATCTTATTTGTTCATGGTATAAGAGGTATTATTTACACCCTGTCAAGATTCCTTTATTTGCTCTTGGAATATAAATTGTTCTTTCAATATGTATTTCTTATAATATTTTTTCAGATTAGTTAACATAGTACTTTTATTGGGGTTTTTTTTTTTTAATTTTCTACATATTTTCTATTAATGAAGTTTCTTATACATTGAATTCATTATGAAAAATAATTTGGTCACTGTTATTATGATGTAGCTTTTCTGTCTCTGCTTGTTGCTTCCAAATATAATTTTATCTATTGACATTTTTTACTGAACCTACGTCTTGGCAGAAATTTAGTTTTAATTTCATGAATCCTTTGAAAGATAAGCTTTTGTTTTTCAAATTTTATTGCATTTTAATTGTCTTTACAAATATTGTTATAATATTGTTCAGTCATCTTTCCTGGATTCTATGTAGAATTTTCTATTTAGTTTTTTTTAAAAAGATCTTTATTTTTTTTAATTTTGACTTCTGTATTTTTTTTTTTGTAATTGTGATTTTTTTAAAAATTTTTTCAACTTTCTTAAACTTTTTACAATTTCAACTTTAATTTTTTTTCATTCTCAGTTCATTTGGTTTATCATTAACGCAAACAAAAATCTAAAATCATTTTTGCTACTATTCTTAAAAATATTAGCTATGTTTACTAGATTATATCTAAGATCTTTTTCAGTTTTCCTTGAAATTTACACATTAGTAATTTCGGTAATACATCATCTAATCATCCATACCACTTGATGGCGCTGTTGCTAGTGAAAAACAAATAGATATAATGTTACTGGGCTGTTTTTATTTTGTTTGATTTATGTTTTTAATTTTTGGATTTGCTTTATTTTTTTTTTATTTTTTTTTTTTAACTGGTTTTATGTATATTTATTAAAAATAAAAAAATGTTTTTTTTTTTTTGGCTTTTTAAAACATTCTGTCTTTTTTTAAGAAACTTTTTTTTCCCCCAGTCTTTTTATTGTTTTTGAAGAAACTTTTTTTTTTTTTTTCGATAAACAAGGCTTTCTTGACAGACCTCTCTAAGACCTGTCGTCATATTCCTTACGGTATTTTGATACATTTCCAACTCAGCTCTAATACGCTTCACTATAAACTGATCCCGGCTTCAATAATAAATTAGCCGTACCGCTTGCGAAAAAGCAATTCGGCAGCCCTCAAACCATGTTCCATGAGCGAATGGAACACCTTCGGCAACATTGACACGATTGACATTCCATTTCAGATGTTTGATAACGCCTTAATTTCATTAAACCAACACAAAGACAGTTTTTCTTGGTGGATAAAATATTTTTTTTTAGTTGAAAGAAGGCCACCGCATCTGCTTCTATAGCAGGTAAATCTAAAAACTACAATGCCGAACGGTCGTCTGCCATTTAATTGTTTTGATCTCGAAAAAGTATCGAAAAGTGCGCGACTTGATCATGAACTTTGCTGAATCATGATTTACACTCCTCATTTAGTGAATTGTGACCCCTGAGAATGAAAGTAGGGGCGTTTGAGAATTCGTTACAATTTTTACTAACTCACATAAATTACAATACATTTAACCAAAAAAAAAATAAATCCGTTCTAATATACTTTTCGTCATTACAACTACAGAAACCTTCATATCATACACTGTACAATAGTCAAGAGTAATGTCTATAGAGAGTGTCGCATACTCATCGCTAATAATGTTCAACATGATAGAGATGTTGGAGTAAGGGTGCACTTCAACATCTTAGTGTTTGAACAGTTTACAGGCCCTAAGATCTATGAGCGATCTTGTAAACTGCATCGTGCGGTGTGGATGATCAGACAATGTATTACTGTAATTTCTAATCTGTTCTACAGTTTCTTTTTGTTCATGTTTTTACTAGCAAACTGAAATCTTTCACAATTAAGTATCAGTAATGTAGTGCAATTTATTGTTATAAACTATCTGATAATATCTTTGTGATAATTTTCATTTTGGCTCCTTAATAGTAATGCACTGGCAATTGAAGAATTATTGAATTCTTTAAATTTTATTAGTCATTCTTCTTTTTTATTTCTATTTTTAATCCCAATAATATTTTCTGCTTTTGGCATTTCCAACTTTGACATTTCCATCATCATTTACGAAAAATGTATTTTTCCTAAAGATATATTAACTTGTGTCTGCACTAGAACATAAAACTTTTCCTTTACTTACTTGAATTTTTGAAGCATAGATTTGTATTATAATTTTAAATGAAATTGAATTGATATCATTCATAAAACTATACCCACTGATAATCTTTGCAGTATTTTTTCTGGTAATAAATCACATGGTTTCTTCTTTATTGTTTATAAGTTTAATAATATAAAGTTGATTTTCTTTAGTTCCCTTTAATTTCATTAACTCCTAAAATGCAATGTGTAAATCTGTTTTCATCTTTATACCATCAAGTTTTTTGGGGGATTTATTTATCATATATTTTAGATTTAAGAAATGGCAGCTAAATGATTTTAATTTAATTGTAAAATTGAAGTCAGAAATACTGGGAAATATCACTTGTTCTTATTTAATATCTTGTTTAATATTTTCAGTTCTGGCCAATCCATCTTCCATTACTGTAGCTTCTTTCTGTCTGTTTTACTATTCATGATTTTTATTATTGAATAGTTTCCAATTTCCATTAAATTTGAAGTTGTATTTTCTTATTGACTTAATTTTGATAAACTATTATCAATATCATTTTATATCAGTAGTTAAACATTAAAAAATGAAAACAAAATAGTAGTAGAAAGCAAAATAAAGTATAAGTTAAAATAATCAAGATTAAAAAAAGTATATAAATTCTACATATAAAGATTATTAAAGTATAAAGTGAAGTTCATTATAGTTTTCTATATAAGAAGAACAGTATTATCAATAGACGAAAAAGGTTAAACTTAGATATATCTCATAAGTCTACTTAATTTGTTCTTTTAGTTGTCAGCATATGAAATATTTCAAGTATTTTCCTTCTAATATTACTTTACAAAATTATTTAATATTGTAATTTTTACAGATGACATCACTATGACAGCAGATGGTGTTGATACCTATCTTGAAGTCAAACAAGCCGAGAGGTACAAGTAAGTATAAATTTATTTTACATAGTTTTTTTATTTAATTCTTCATATTTTTTTATTTTTTGTCACATATTTTAATTTTTATTAAAGCAGGCAAAACTCTCCATACAGCAGTGCCACTCAGTGCAAGTTAGAATAATCAATGGATGCCAGAAGGTTTGGATCTGAGAGCATTGAACCTAGATCTCATCCAATATCCTCCTCACCGACTTAAGCCACAAGCTACAAACTAATCTAGAGATATCGGATGAGTAGGCACTAGATAGGGATTTTATGTACAAACCTTCTGGCATCTATTGATTACTCTGGCTTGTACTGAGTGGCACTACTGTATGGAGACTTTTTCCTGTTTTAATAACAGTTATGAGCACGCATAAGATATGGTGGTTTAATATTTTAATTTTGATAAAATTTTAACCATTTCAATTTGTACTAAATTAAATTATTAGAGTACTTGATTTTTTACATATAATTTATTTATATGACTTGCAAAACCATACATTGTTCTACTCTTGTTTTTCTTTAGAATTAAAAATCATCACAAGAATGGTTCTTTTATGAAGAAATAAAAAAAAAAAAGTATATTTTAAAGTATATTTTAAATATTCATTGTGTAGAGTTCTGAAAACTGCGAAAGTAAAATTGCATCTTTAATATCTTTAGAATTTGTTCAAATGTCCAATATAAAATAACTTGAATTATTCTTATTGCTAAACTTTCTTAATGCATTCATTTTGATAGAGAAATATATATACTGAATCGTAGGGATAAAATGTAACTGAATTAGAAATGATGAACATGGAGTGTAATAAATTTAAAACATTTAGTAATTCTATTATTATGGGCAAAATAGAGAACCTTACTGGAAAATTTTTAATAGATTTAGCAATTATCATTGGATAGGTAAATTAAAAGTAATTTCAAAAAAGTTATTTCTGGAAGGAATTGTATGATTGTAAAGGTTATTAGACTATAAAGAATTAAATGTATCTAATGAAACTAAATTTCTCAAGAATTACTTCAATGAATTACAATTGCTCAATGCTAATCATCAGAAAACATTACTATATTTTTGTTAATAAATCACTTAATTATGAAAAATAAAAGAACTTCATATGTCCAAATATTTACTTTACATGTCCAAATATCTGTTCTAGTTTTTTTATAGTTACATCAGTATTTTTTTTTATTAATCATAATAAAATCTATAGATATAATTAATATTTATTTAATTCTCCCTAAATATTTTTACATCAGATATGTAGTATTGCTGTACAGGTTTTATACAGTGATCTAGTAAAATTTGACAATATCCTGTTAAATGGTTTCTGTAATTATTTATCACAAAAGGTATTTATCTGAAGATTTTATGATTAATGCAATATTTTTTTCCCAAGAAACATGATCTATACTGAAAATGATACTAATTATCACTTGCTTTACTTTCTCTAAATGACTTTTAGTGAAATAGTATTAAAGTTCATCAATATTTTGATTATGTTTATATTTATTTAATAAATCTTAGAAAGGGTCGTTTTTCCTATGAAGGTTTTTATGTAAGTCATATATTTAAGTAGTTTAGATGCACCAGATTACAAAATATTATTTAAAAATAATTGCATTTGAGGAATAAAATTATTATTTTAAGGGAAATAGTAAACCCATCATCATAAATTAACACACTTTTTATATTTATGGATTGCAATGTGACCAGGCAAGGAAGTATGAATCCAAAATTCTATCCGTAGAAAATTGTAATCAGAGAAGAACAGGGGCATTAAACTCCTTTTTTATTGAATATATGAATGGATAATTACTTAGATATTCTTGAGCAGGAAACATTTCTCCAATCATGAAGGAGAATGCAGATTTTCTAATATTCCAGCAAGTTAGTGCTTTTACACATTACAAACCTACACTTTTCAGGTCATTGGATTGATTGACAAGAATAGTGAGATTCTAATTTTTAATGTTATTTGAAACTTAATTATATGCAGAAAAAAATGGTCATCATTGAACCATATAATGTTATTATTTTTGATATCATTAACTATGTATTTGTTGTTCTAATGGACAAAATTCCTTAATTATTATCAGGAATAGCAGTTACAAATAAATATGGTCATGCCAACTCTAAGACGACAATAATAATACACTATAAATGAATTTTTAACGATTACCCTTGTGGTCTCATGGATGAGAGAACTGCTTACAAGTAATTGTGAGGCAAAATAAGAAAAAATCGCTTTAAAATACTGTAATAAGTTAGTTTTTTTTTTTGGTAAATATCTGAAAGATTTTTTAAAAAAATTATGTAGTAAATTAATTTTTATTATTAGTAGCTGAAAGATTTAGAATTAAAAAAAAAAAAAGTCCTTAAATATGTAATTGCAAGAATAATATGTTGGAATGAATGATTAAATGGTACAGTACTTCAAAAATAACATAAGATTAGTCAGACTAATCAAATGGAAAAAAAATTAAATTAGTTAAATTAAGTAGAAATTAGAACAAAAAAAAAATGTAATTAATGCATATCTATATTTTGGTTTTAAAAAGAGAAAAAGGAAGATTAAAAGGATTGAAATTATATTTTTATATAAATATATAAGATTCCATTCTCAGACAATAGAGTAATAATTGAGAAAAACATCTCTCCATTTTATACTCCAAGAAAAAATTAGTTAAGAAGATAATTATATGATAAAAATTTCAATTCAGTGTAATTGTGAGTTTACTAAAATGATAATTAAAATCAAGCGAAGTCACCGAGCATGTATATTGAAACAGTATGATTTATTTATCACCCTGTTTTACCTACTATGTTCTATAGTAATATCTTTTCTCTGGTTTAAACCCATCCAAGTCCACGTATATTAATTAATTTAATATTAAAATATTTATAATAGCGTATATTTACATGTATGTGCGTGTATTTGTATCTGCGCGCACATCTAATAGTCATATGTTAATGTCTGTATGCGTATAATGTATATGCGGTTATAATTTTAAAATGATTAAATTAATAAAATTAAAATAAGTTGTAGGCATTGTTTTATATGTGGCAGCACACCTATGTATTTATGGAAAGGGAAAATGTGATAGATTTAATAAACATTACAGATTTTCTAAATTATTTTTTTAATTATTTAATTTACAGATTTGTTGGTATTCGCATATAAATCTCAAATTCATGGGTGTCTGTCTTATGTATATGCTCTTAGAATGTTGACAACTTAAATCTATTTTTAAAAAAAAAGAAAGGTTATAGAATTCTCTGAAATACTTCTTGTTAATTAAATAGTAAACTGAGAATCAAAGTTTTGAAGCTGTCTTAAAAAAAATGTTAAAAACAAAGACAAAATCATTAACTCAGTCCTGCTTGTCAATGATTACAGCTGGATCTTTTGTCTTTGCTAAAATTTATGTGCACCATTAAAATTGGAAATTAAAAGTCGTAAACAACTTTTAATGGCTTGTGAGGGGATAAGAAAGACATTCTATAAAAAAAAACAGTTTAAATCAAAATGAGCTAAGCTAACTCTTAATTGTGATCAATACAGCCAGGCACTATGCCAAAATTGGTGATGAAGACACAAAGCTAGAAGACCTATCCTGCCTTCTTCCTTGCAGGGAAAATTGATCTAGGAGATGGAGGGAGTTCAAAACAGCAGCCTACCAAGAAGCCACCCAGAATGAAGCAGCCCAGCAGTGAACGTTAGTGCCTCGCCATGCAGCCAGCTCAGTAAGAAGGTAACTAATCTTCTGCAGAGCCCTTAAAAAGAAGTTTTAATAAATCATTTCTTTAATTTTCTAAAGCTAGTTATACTATAAATGTGCACAAACTAAAAAACTAAAATTACTATTAATAATTAAAACTCTGTAATGAATTTATACTCACTGATTTAAATATCTTAATGTATCTTCATTTAAAATAGTAATTTAAAATCTTACCTAATTAAAAATTAACTAATAATATTTCTGTAATCGTGATAACTATTTTAGTTATTCTTAATCTATCCAATCTGCAGATATGCCTTCATTATTCATCAGAGAGGAGATTATTAAATATTATAACAGTAGAGAGATAATTTGACTCTCATATAATCTTAAGTTGCTTTTTAGCACATAAATAAATCTCCGGTCTGAAAACTATTTTTGTATATGTAGAGCTACTATGTTTTAGCTTTGTATAATCAGGTTTGCATGTTAAATGATTGCATTTAGTTGAATAATAGCAAGAATGATATTTGAAGCATATTATAAATAACTAGATAAGTCCTAAATATGCTTATTCCTCCTTAGTTTATTATCATAAACTATATAGATTTAACTGTAAACTAGATCATTTAATTAACCCTTTTATCATGTTTAAGTATGCTAATTTATGAATGGGCATACAGTAGTTTTGCAGATCGAAACTAAAGATTTAGCGCTTGATGAATTTTAATGTTTATGTTTTAGAAAGCATTCCGAATGTGTCTTTATGAAGCACATCTGAGCATTATGCCTTGCTATATGTATTTCTTATTAGAATCGGCTTTGGTTTAAGGGCCACCCCATTAGTCTTAGTTCGGACAGCTTTCTTTTATAAATGGGCTTAGGTTTTAAGGACCACCCCATTATCTCTTTTTAGAATTGGAACAAGAGGGTCCAGATTGTTATATAAACTACTTCGATCATCTGAACTAAACGTCCATGTATTTGTGATAGCAAGTCGTCCGATCCACGGGAACCGAGTACTTGGAACTGAATCCTCTGAGTAATTGCACATTCAAGCCGCAACTATTATTTGGTTTATGTAGCACCGTAGTCTCGGAAGATTTCGCTACAAAGTGCCAGTTTCTCTCCCTTGGTATTATTTAGCTCAGCATTGATCTAAACTCCAGATCTAGTTTATATATATGATCTACATAGGGAGCACCCTTATGCTCATTGTATAATATTAATAAATACTCCTGGGTCTCTTTTTACGCAGACTTATTTAACACGATTTTGAAGTTATGCGATTCGTGTTTCACCGGAAGTCGATTTCCGATAATGCGCTATTACTTTAAATAATAAATTTTGTGCACTTACGTTATATTGAAAGTAATAGCACATTATTGGAATTCGACTTTCATCTTAGTAATTTCAATATTTTCAGTGCTTTATAATAGTAAGATTTTATGCAATAATGAAATTAAAATCATGATTTCCACATTTTATGTATACACATATTAAATTTTACAAGATTATAATGTAAATTTGTTCAAGCATTGTGCGTGTTAATTTTGCATTTTAAATCACATTCTGTTTTTGCTTTTTAAAAAAGAATGTAATCAATTATTATTTTCTTATTAATGACACTAATCATTAACGTGCTCTTAAATTCCAATGAGAGCTAAATGGTTGTATGTCTGGACATCGCGAGCTTCGTAAACAATTAATAAAATCATCATCTCAAAGATTAATTACTAATTACATTGTCACCAGAAAATCATAATAATTAAAACGTGTATAAAAAAATGTAAATTACTGTATTGTAAATTATGCATAAAAATATATTATTTTGAATAAAATTAAATATTATAGTTAAAAAAAGTTTGTTTTGTATCAATTTTTTTCAAATTTGAAATTTTTTATTATATTTCCTTATTTTTTTTTTTGCGCGAATTTTGAAAAATCACAGACCGCATCCCCCCTTTTTCAATGTAAGTTACATCTATTTTTGCGCGATTTCGTTTGCGCGTGTTTTCTGAGGAACCTATCTATCGCGTAAAACGAGACCCAGGTGTAAGTTATAATTAACCTGATCATTCTTGTATGTTTAACCTTGGCATGACATAGCATAAATCAGGTATATTAACCATAGATAGCCAAATTAATAGAGTGGCAATAATTAATTGATAAAAATGTGTAAAGTGTAGAGATGAGATTTTGTACACACCCACTCATCATTATACACCTGCTATGTAACCTCATACAATATTACCATATTGCCATATTGTTAGAATTGATTCTTTTAATAAATATATATAAAATGTATTCACATTCAGTGTCTTATTAATAGCTCGTTTACCATTCAATTAAATATTTTAAATTATCATGTTAGTTGAAGTCTACATATGCATCGTCTAAGTAGCCATAAATGTGTGTGTTTAGTTATTTATATATTAATTGAGTCATTTATTCCCTGAGTCTCATGTTCCACCCTTTTCTACTGCCGGCACGCAAACTAAAGAGTCCGAATGTAGCCTCATATATGTCATTCATAGGGTAGTAAATCTTGGAGTATTGGTGAAAGAGCTGAGGTGCGATCAGATTTGAGGTTTCAACCCCTCATCTAGATCAGCCTTGGTATAATTTGCCAAAGCTCTGGATTTTGTTGCATGAATGTACAAATATGACCGTTACAATATATAAGACGTATGTTCTTTAATAAAGAATTTTTAAAGTCAGACACTTCAGAAGTTAACATGACTTTAATGCAAGTAAAAATATAATGAGCCAGCAAGTATTTATTCAAGAAAATTTTAAAAAGCAAATTTGTAAACCAGCGAAAATTTCTCCGAAGGAAAATTAAAATCTCCATGAAAAAACTTATAATGGATATTCTTTCATCTTCTTAATGTAAATGTACAATCAATATGGGAAATCTTAAGTAATGCATTATGCTGTATAAAGCTACACAAGCATTTGGCCAAGAGATGACTATAGTTAAACAGACATAAGTTTCACAAATTATTTGATTAAAGAAAAACTTTTATGATTTATATTTATTATTTTTAAGAACCTTTATTTTGCTCTAACCTCACAAATTGTAATTAATCTTTTGAATTCATTCTATATATATATATATATATATTACTGTAGATTGATTGAACTATGCATAGGGAAGTGAATGATTTGTTGTTGGTTTTTAATGAATTAAAAAAAAAAAAAACTTAAAATTTAATACAGTTTACATTAACTTAATATTTAATCTTCATAAGAGTCTAGAGATAAATCTTCACTTTTTATTGAATATGAATTTTAAAATTAGTATTGATTAAATATATATATCTTTATACATTGGTTTCTTTTAAAATAAGTAATATATAAAAAAAAATCTAAAACGATTTTATTTTAATAAGGGAGGTAATAATAATATTTTATATTATAGAATAATTATAAAATTTATAGATTAGCAACAAAATACAATAATCATGTATCAGGACATATAGTTTATGTGTGCACATGTAGATATATGTGCTAGTATATGAGAAATGCCCAAGAACTAGAATAAAGACCACACTGTAATTATTCTAATTTTAAGTTAAGTGTATAAATTGTTTATTATTATAAATATACTGGAATATTTTCTTGCTTGGAGATTTGGAGCCTTGTGTGAATCAACACTGATGATTTAAGCTTTTATGTGTACGAGCTTTATTATATAAATGCAGTTATTTATGAGCTATTGTTCATAGTTAAATATATTTTCACTATGCAAAGAATTTCATATTAGAAATAAAAGTAATCATGTAATAAGAGAAAGCTGACCATCCTTATGAATTATTAATTTTATGGGTAGTGTTTTATAGGGAGTAGGTTCCAAAAATTTACTATAGTTTTGAAATATTTGTTTTATAGTTAAATGATAGTTATATCATATGTTTACCAAGTATATTGTTACTATACTTAGACCAAACCTTATTTTATGTATATATGTGATTATAATGAATTTAAATGTGATTAAGTAAATGAAATATATTTCTAAGGGTCATTAACATGTGAAATTGTATCTTAGATGCATTAAAGGTATGGGGTATTTGTTAATGGCAATCAGTGCTTGATCATATGATTGTGTTATTAGATTTAAACACTTTGCTTTAATATTTATAAAAGTTTAATCACATATATACCTTGGATATTTTTTGGAGCATCTTTAATGTTACTTTTTCTTTCATATTTGTCTTTCTACATATGCTTGAGGAATATCAATTAAAATATAATGTAGAAATAAGATTATTCAAAAAAGTAATATTGCTTATTACTAAAATTTAAAAGAGATAGTTAGATAAGGATTTATTAATGCTAATAAAGAATTTAAATTAGAAGTCCATAAGATAGTATAAAGAAAAGTCGATAAATAATTGTTTTGTTAAATATAATATCTCATTTTTTGCTTATATAAATGTCACTAAAAAATGTATAATGTTTTCTTGAGAATGGAAATAAGAAATTATATATATTGAAAATTATTTGATATCAATACAATCTAAATAAATTATTTTGTTGTTATTACTCATTAAATATTGTGAGATTTCAATTTTTTTTGTTATTTGAAAATTCTCAAATTAGATCGTCAAGTCTGTGGTCTTTTTTATCCAGGAGTAATTAATGTGATCCTTGATTTGGCTAGTATAATAAATTGAGAATGAGGTATTGGTTAGGTTAATCTTTGAATTTTATGAGGATTAGCATAAAGCTTGAAAATATTACAAAACAAAATCTTGAAATCCTTTTGGTGATAGATACAAGGTATATTCCTGCATTCTTCTCTGAGAATATTCATTAGGTGGAGTGATTATGATCATGAATGCAATCCTTAAAAAATGGAATATTTTATTTATTTAGTGTTATGCTCATCACACATTAACAGCATAGATAAATGCCTACTTAAACACAGTCATATCATCATATATTCACTGGCCATTATTTTTTAAATTTTTGATGCTATTAATATGGGCAAGACTTATTAATTTTGGCACTACTAATGTGAGACTCGAAAAGTTATTAAGTTTAATATTGTACTAGATTGATATTTTGAATAATAAATACCCAATTGCGTGAGATTATATGAATGGCATAGAAATGACCAAGCAGTATTTTTTTTAGTATAATAAGGTAAACCGAACTTAGTAGATTAAGTCAGGAAGAAAATAGCATAGAAGAATTTATCAAGTTGTACATAAGGAAGTTTGTGGAAAATCCACTTAAATAATAATTAGGAATTCAATGAGTTTATTGAGAATTAAAGAGAATCTTCAAATCTAGAAAGAAAAAAATACAAGGGGGAGAAGAAATAAGGGAAGGAGATCAAAACATTATTATGGAAAAGAAGCTTGAAACAAGGTATGAAAAGGCTATCCCAAAGACAGAAGGGATTACAGAGAGCTTTGAAATGGATAGTGAGGAATCAGACAAAAAAGAATATAAGCAAATGGAGCTGAAAGAAAATGGTAAAGATATAAAAAATTTCTGAAAAGAAATTGATAATGTCAGTGCAAATAGACATATGAATCAAAAGATGAAAACAAACAAAAGCAGTTGGACAAATGATAGTAAGTAGGCAAAAGCAGATGGAATTTGTGAACCAAAATGATGGAGATCTTGAATCAAAAGCTAAATAGTGGACAAAAGCATTTAGAGCAAAAGATAGAAGGTAGACAACAGCTGTTGGAGTAAAATATAAAAACTGGGGAAAAGCACTTTAAGATACTAAATCAGAAGATAGAAAATGACACTTGCAATTCAAGCTAATTGATCAAAAATTAAAAGAAAAATAGATACAGGCAAAGCAAGAGTTCTTAAAAATAGAAGAAAAAATGTATCAAAAAAAAAAAATCAGGTACAGGTTAAGGTAAAAATAAAGGATATTCATGAAGTCAAGAAAAATAAAATGTTAGAGACAATAGTAACTAAAATCAAAGAATTGATAAGTGAGGAGAATAGATCAATGAATATGGAAATAGTAGAAGAAATCAAGATTGAATGAAAAGTAATATATGAGATATCTGAAATTATGGAAAGAATATTGACATATAATATGAAAGGGAACCAAATTAAATTACAAGAAGAGCATCAGAATAATGAATGTTGTAACAAAAGGACAACACAAGTTGGATGTTGAAGCACTGATTAAAATATTTACTCAAGAGATGCTAGTTAATCTGGACACTTGGTTTATTAAGACAGGATGCCTAGTTTTACTTGTCATTACTAATGACTAATTTGATAAGAGTAATATTTTAAGGATGATGCACTATTTTTAGAAAGAAAATTGGCAAAATAATTTCTAGACTTTCAATGATAAATTATCTTTGACAGATTGGACATAGATTCTATTGAATACAAGCATGAAATAAGATTTGGGAAAAGGAATTAATGGATTATGATGAATGTTGGGAATAGAGCTCAATGAAGCAAACCTATTTTATCTGAGATGAATGAAAATAGATACTGTATCATGAGTTCTCTTCATGTTGGGAGAGTCCAGTAAAATATAAAGTAACTTGATTAATAAGTAAAAAATTCCAGTACAGAAAGATTTGGGAAAATGTTAGTTTAAATTTTATAAAATATGGAAAGAATGGGGGTAGAATTAGAGATAGTACTTCAACAAGATGAACCATAAAAATAGAAAATGTAATGCCAAAAGCATGTGATATGAATCAATTTATGGAAATGATAATGCAAAATTTTAATAGATTGGACAGTAAAATAGAAAAATCAACAGGATTTTAATTAACTGGAAAATAAAATGGAGCAGAGCCACAGTATTTTAATAAAATATAAAGTAAAATAGAGAAAAGTCAACAAGAATGTAAGATTGGACAGAAACATTTAGAAAATAAAATAGAAGTATAGCAAGATTTAAGACAATAGATAAAAGAGGTCAGGAGAAACTGGATATTCTAAAAAAAGTGGGATGCCTGGAAGCTAGAATAGAATTTGGATAAGGTATAATAGAAAAAACAATGGAAAACATAGAAAGTATGGTGGTAGAAGGCAGCATCAAATGAAACAGATGGAGACAAAGTTGGAAAAGGGTAGATAAGCATATGATCATGGTCATAAAGTTTTGGGAGGAAAAATTGAGAAGAGAATATAGAAAATGAACAGATAAAATTAGAAAGTTTTAAAAAGACACAAATGTAATAACAGGTGAAGTAAAACATGTAAAAGAGTTTGTTGAACACAGAACAGAAATGATCCAAGGTAAAGTGAAAGGTTTGGAAATAAACCAAAAAGATCATACAGACTAAGATAAAAGAGAATTATTAAGTAATTGAAAGTAAAATAAATTAATAGAGGAACAGATGATAGAAAAGATTGAGGAAAGAGAGAACAACTTTAATATAACAATTTAATGTATCATAGATCAAGTTAACACCCATGAACAAATTCAAAATAAACATTGTCACCTAGAAAAGAAGATAGTTAAATTGGATTAGTTGGAGTTAAATCAAGTCCAGAAAAAATTCACACAATAGAGGGCAATACAACCATGAAAGCACATTTTTAGATCCCTGAAATGATTAAGAAACACCACACTTTATGAGTATGATAATGAGGTTACATTAAGAAATAATGTGGGAATTAGCAAAGAGTGATCCATTATATAATCACAGAGGTCTTATATCAAGTCTAAGGATCAAAATGTTTAAAGGAGATGGTGGTGTGAGCCCATTGGAACACTTGAATGGCCTACAAGAGCTGTTTTCATTCCATAGGTTGGATGAAAAGGAAAAGATTTCTATTTGTAGTAATTGACTTTATGATACTGCCAAGAATTGATAGAAATCACTCTATATTAAACTCTGCACCTTTGGTGGCTATTGATAGGCTTTGCTTTTTAGTTTCTGAAGCAAAGAGAGACAGTGTAGAATTTTCTATCAAGCCCCTCAAGAGAAATAATGACTAAATGGAAGGGAAAACTCAACCTAAATTTTCTACCTGCAAGTCTCTAAGCTAAAACTTTAACTGTCTTTCCTCTGTAATAAGTTCAAATTATTGATACTATCTGAGATAACTTATCTAGATAGGTTCAGCAAATTTTGATTGCAGCTGACCATCCTACAATTGAAGAATTTCTGAATGCCTTAATATCGATATTTAGATAAGATAGGACAGGTTTACTTACATTGTCCATCTCTACTGTGCAATGCATGCAGGAGATTTCCCAAAATGCAAAGACATAGAGTAAGACCCACCAATATTAGAGAAAGTGATGGCAGTGATTATAAGCAAAATCGAAATGTATGCAATGAGAATGATGGTTATCATTGCCTTAGAAATGCATTTAGAGATAATTATTAGATCCATGTAGATAAATAGTCAAACTAAATCCAAAATCTTAAAGATAATATAGATGCTTAAGCAAAATGTTTGATGTTGACAGTTCTTCTGTAATCATAATGCAGGAATTATTTTGAAGTCTAATGGAATTAGAGCAAAAATTTCATGTATAGTGTTATTGTTATGCAGTTACAATTATCAGACACTTATGGTGTTATTGATAATAAAAATTTGTTAATAGTTTGTTTTATAGATATAAGATAATGTTACCGTTGGGGAAACATCTAAGAATTAAACCGAGAGAAAATGATGAAGAAGGTAAAACAGAGAAAAATAGGCAGTAAAACATTAATGTTTAGTAGGAATTTCAAATGGTTGTTTGTTTTTTTTTTTTTTCCTCCAAAGAAGGGGGAAATTGAAACTGACAACTGCAATCTAATAGATTGAGGGAAGTAAATAAAATAATTATTAAAAAAATAGAAAACAAAATTACCATTAAAATTATTCCATTAGTTCATAAATTTTTGATAAGATCAATTTATTAAAACTTAGTGCAAACATAAGGACACAATGCTTGATTTAAAATATTAGGGTTAACTTTAGCCTCAACAGCAAAAATCAGAATGATTGTCGAATGGATGAAAGCATACATAATAGTGAGCCAGTGCAAGCATACACATGCACCAGCAATTTCATATATTCATTTATAAAAATAATTTTTAAAATGCTATTATAAATAATAAAATTGTGAATGATAAAACAATTTAATACAAAAAGAGGATAACAATGTTTGACTATTTCATTTAAATGCTAGCTCAAAAAAAAAAAAAAGGAAGAAATGCATTTTAATTAAAGTGGATGACATATTTGGTAAAAAAATAATAATAATATAATAGAAAAGAATGACAAATATTAAATTTCATTAATGCATATTTTTATTTTATTAAAGAATTAATGAATACTAATATCATCCACAAATAACATTAAATATATATATCATTTGAAATGGATAGATTTATTTCTATTATCAAAACCTTAATAAAAAAAATTAGCATTGAGTTAAACCTGATACAATAAAATAGAGATGGTATCAATTAATAAAATTATTTTATGACATTTATTATGCCTAGAATAATCACCTACGCATTTGATTTTTATAATATACTTGCATTTATCTTTTAAAACACAAATATTAAAGAGCATATTTTATTTTGCAATGCAATTTTTTCAAAAAGGGAGAAAACTTGAGAAGTGGGTATTTTAAAACTTTAACTGAAAATCTCTGCCTTCTTCATAAATAAATAAATCCACAAGTAATATATCATACTCAAGATACAATCTGAATAAAAAATGATTGAAAAATATAAACTAATATATATATATGTCCTCTTATCCTAAAGTAAATTCATGAGAGTGAGTTTAGGACCTTGATACATTTTTTTTTATCTGCATCAATTTATTTAAAATATGTAACTATCATATTTATTCTGAAACTATTCTAGAAAACAGTCATTTATCTATTTATTTATTTATTAAGCCAATAAATGTCACATGATCACCATTTCTTATGCCTGCTTATAACTTATTAAAATAGACAAAACTCACTATATGTATTGCAGCACACATAGTTTTGTAGTTGAGAGGAGATAAAAAGTGGCGGCTAGAGGGTTGCATTAGATCCTAAGATCTAGGTACAGTGCTCTCAGATCCAAGGCTCCTCACTGACGAAGGCCACAAGCCAGAAACTAGTTTGGGGATATTGGATGAGTAGGCACTAAATGGAGATTTTATGCATAAGCCTTCTGGCATCCATTGATTACTCTAGCTTGCTGTGTGTGGCAATACGTATAGTGAATTTTGCCTGTTTTAATATTTATTTATTAGTTATTCCTTGATGTTCCTCTGTTATGTTAGCTGTATTTCAGTAAATACATTCATTGTTTCCTTTATTAATGTTTTTCATTTTAGTTCACTCTTTCATTCATCTTAATTTGGGATTTGTAAGATATAAGTGGCAATCATTAGAATCAAGTATTCCATAGTGCATCGTAACTCAATTATACTAATATATCAATTAGGATTCAATCTTAGGTTCTATATTTTCTACGTGTTGGCTAGCCTGGTGCATATTATATAGATATCCTGACTTACATGGCATCCAAGTCTGGATAAAAAAATAAATAATTTTGATTTCTCTTTTCATGCTTTAATTTATATGTATTGTTCTCTATTTATAATTGACTGTGCTTCATATATTTGTTTTCATTATATAGGATGAGCATTGATTGATGAATAGATCATTCACTCTGCTCACTCGCACCATTACTTCTACTGTTACAATATATATAAAGCTATAAAATGTTAGTAATGATAATAAATACTCATTATAATTATTATTGTAAAAAAACAGAAGGACTTTCAATTGATAAATGTTTTAAATTTTTTTGGAAGTAAACACCATCATGTGATATCCCAAGATTCACTAATTTTAATATTTTTGCACTTACTAATTAATGATTTTTTATTTCCGTTTATAAAAATTGTCTCTTTGATTTTTCTTTTATTATGTTTTTTTTTTTCCATTTTGAAGTATTCTAGTGTTATCCAGGTCAAAATTGAAAATAAAATTACATTTTTCATATATTGGTAAATTGAGATCCACTGTTGAGAAACATTTAGAAGAATTTCATCTTTTATATAAATGTATAAAAATTAAAAAATAAATAAATATTGATTTGATAACATCGTCTGTTGTGTGTAATCGTGAAAAAATATATAATTTTTTAAATTCCTGTGAATAAAATGATTTTCATTTAAATTCAAAATATAATACTTAAACTGAAGACAAACATATATTGATTATTTATGTTTATTTATAAAACAGCAAAGTGAGGGGGGGAGGTGACTGGCAGATTATGTATAAGAATTTAAAGTGGAGTAAGTAAGTTGGATATTTTTATTAATTATCAAGAATGCTTTTTTAAAAACTTGTCTTTCATATATATATTCTACCCAACAAAGCAAGAGAGAGATTCTCTCTCTCTATAAAAGAAAATCTCTGAGACTCATCATATATGATATAAACTACTCCACTATCATGATGATAATATCCTTCAGTTAAACTCAGTGAGTTATTTGAAATAATAAGATTTACTACAGAGACATGCATTAAAATATAAGGGAATTAAAATAATGACAAATGCATATTATCATAATATAAACAAATAAATTAAGAAGGTGAGAAACCTCACTCATTCTTATACACCACTTTTAAAATCAATCAAATTTCCTGCAATTAAATCCATCTCCAAAGCAGCCTGGGTAGTTTACATGAATTTCTTCTATTATACTTAAAATATCTTGAAAAATCAATGTTAATCATCAATTCATCTTACTGCCATGATCTGATCTGAAATACTCTTGCAGAGTAAAAACTAATGTACTTTTCTTATAGTACAAAAAACTAATTGGTTTATTAATGGCACACTATTGATTTTTGTAAACGATAAAATAATTTGAATAATCATAAAATAATCTGTGATAATCTCAGGGTTCTTTCTTTAATAATTTTAAGTATTAATTATCATATTATGTTGTTAAATAAATGAATGATATCCTAGTAGACTAAAGGAGACATACACTTCTCTTATAAACTAATGTATTCCAATATACTATAATTTCAACAACAATTAATTAAAGAAAGATTTAATCTGACTAATAATTAAATAAAAAAAAATATAAATTTGGAAAATCAAAGTCTTTCATCCAGGATGATATTCGAGTATCTAGAAAGAAAGGGTACCTTTTTACATCATTCTAATACTCATCAACAACACAATTTAAAATCATCTCAATTTCTAAAATAATGTAATCTTTATTTATAACATAATTAAATAATAGGGAGTCTTAAATGAAGAACGATTTCAAAATAAATTCAAATAAATCTTTTATTCTTTCAAATGCAACTCCAACCTTTGGAATTGTAATTCTTATACAACTTTACATTTTTAAGCTTGGATTTGTATCTTATTTGAATTGATTATCTGATTTAAACCAAGATTTCTGTAAAACCTTAAACAATTCAGGACTCAAGAAATCATATATAGAAACAAAGACTAAATTATGATAATAATAAACACATTTATTAACAGTTAACATCAAGTTTACATTATACAAAATTTAATAACAATTGCGACAATAGAAAGGTCATCTGCAAACATAGGCACTGTTTTATTATACAAGGTGCATACATCATAGATAAAACTATCACCTAAACACTTGCAAATTCACTAATTATTTACAAACATTTGGGTGGTTTTTGTTAACTCAAATTTGTTAAATTTGGTTAAACACTATTTTTATTCTACAATACACTCATTTCAAAGCAAGAATGATTTACTATTTTGTTAACTAATTTTTAAACATATTTGTTATGCTATTTCTCTAAAATAGTTATTTACTAAAGGCTTTTAAACTATCATTGACAACAATATTTAAGATATACCTCCATGTTCATTTGGGTACTACTGATTAACATCTTAACTAATAATATTCCAGTTATAGCAATAAAATAAAATTAGAAAAGTTTAATTCTTAGCTGATGGATAGCTTAACCTTTATCAGCAAATTATTATGATAATATTAATTATCATACAAGCCATAAATAAGAAAATTACTGTCTAGCATTTATTAACTTAACAATAAAGAAAAATGAGAAAACTCTTCAGAAGCCACTCACACAGCATACTAGATTTTGCTAACCCTTAATTGTCTTACCAATCCATCGGCAAACTACTTTTGGATGATGATAATGATATTACATATGTGCATATCTTATGCAATTCATTCATGTATGCAATTCATTCATGTAAACTTCTGGGAATGCACAACAGTACAATACATACATTACTTCACTTTGTTAAACACTGAAGAGTAAAGTGTCCCTGAAGCGACTATATACTTCAAAATTCTAACTTATCAATTGCCATGCCAATTTTAATACATCTATTAACTTCATCTAACATGGTGGACTATAACTAAATATCTTCATGAGAGAAAAAGGCTCCTCAGAGCAATAACTACACAATTGGAAAGAGACAATGGCATATTCCAATACCTTTTTTCAGGTAAATAGATAGGTGGACAAGGTTCCAAAACATGGAAAAATGGAATATAAACCACCAGAAAAATCCTCTCTAGGGATTTAGCTATATTAGCTAAACATGAATAACAATCATGAAATATCGAAATATAATTCTCGTGAGAAATAAATACTAAACATTGGGGAGAGCATGCTCAAATCCTCCAAAGTACAATATAATTAATACACAACATTAATAAAGTCACATGTATCCCAAAAAATATTAAAAAGAACTAGCATATATCCTTGGCACAATCATGACAAGATAAAAAAAATATTATTGAAAAACTAGAGAAATAAATTTTCAATCTCGGAAATATATACATTAAATAATGCACGAAACCAACAAATGAATGCAAGTCAAATGCTATAAAGATATTTTTAAGAGCATAATAAAATTTCATGAATAATAATAAATATACATATCCAACAAAAGCAGCCTAAAATATTAAAACTAAAGTGGACATAAATAGCAAATGCAAATATTAATAAATATAATACCTATAAATACCTTGTCATATTAATAAGTTCATAATAAATTATTATACTATAATAGTTGAAAATTTTTACGAGCTTCTGATAAACCAAATATTGGCTGTTACCCATAAAGAGATAAATAGGGTATTAATAAAATGCCACTCACAAATGTTAAGAAATGTATATCTTTACCTCAACACATATATTAAATACTTTATTTTAAGCCAACAATATATATATAGATATAAATTTTCCTTTTCTAACATAAGAATAAATGCATTATTATATCATGTAATTAAAGAAAGCACTTTGGCATGATATTAAAATAAAATAATAAATTATTATTATTTTTTATATACCCATAGTTCTTTTATCCGAGTTTCTCCACAGTGAGCTATCTGATGCAGGAAGCAATGTCCTTTTGACGGCGAATTATTTTTAGAAGCGATGTATTCATAACTTGCTACATTTTTAAAGTAGCAAACTCACTTATGAGCTCCTAGAGATAAATGAAATACAAAAACAGCAACATTTAAAAACAATTATTGTAATAAATTTGGATCCATTTTTCATTCATTTATAAATTTATTTAAAACGTTTGCTATAGCTTATTTCAAATTTTTAATTCAAGTAGCAAATATATTATTAGGAATATTTCTTTAACTTTATCTACAGTTATATGTTTGAAAATTAACAGTTCCTTCATTTTAAAAGAGCATTTTAAATACTTTAACGGGAAACCCCTTTCTCACTTCTTATCCGACATTGGTGAACTTAAACCCAATAATATAGATCTCAAGAAATGGACAAGTAAGCCTAACCGAAGACTAAATGGAATTTCTATGGCTGTCTAGTCTCCATAACACCTGTAGGTAATGTTTAAATATTACCCACCAAAGAGAATTCTGATACGAATTTTCATACAAGTATTGTTTACTTGACGCAAATTTTAAATGTTGCGTAAATAGGATTTAAGATTAATGAATAAAAATTTTCGGTAGCCCTTGTATCTTGAATAAGATCTAAATATTAAAAAAAATGTCTACGAGAGAATATATTTATGAGCGTCACTTTATCAATGACCTCAAGTGCCAAACTCACTATTACGATGAGAATTATATTTCCCGATTAACGAGGTGCCTGACCCAAGCTAACTTACTCCCAGGGTGGGGAGGAAAACCTATCGGATGAACGGAGGTAATAACACACACAAAAAAAATATAGGTTTGTACTTAACTGATAATGCACTCATGGACATATCCGCTTACCTCGGACATATTTGAATCATCGGAATTTATTTAGCAAATGAAGTGATTTGAAAATGTAAACGATAATTATTGAATAACTCTAACGCAAAGGTAAATCTGTACTAAATTTTATTATTAAAATCTAAATGCTATCTATGTAAATCAACTCTTATCTCTCCCATTTAAAATATATAATAAGTTCCCAAATCATGAATGAAACAATATAACATTTAATTTAGAATAAACACATATTAATTTATATATATAAGAAAAAATGTTTACTATACAGTTGTATGCAATAATATTATGTTATGAAATAATTTAAGAAAGTTTGTTATTTTCGAGGGTAGTTCTAAGCAATTCTGAGTTATATAAAAACAGAGTTCACTTTACCTGACGAAACCCCGGGGTATGGGATCAGAATGTAATGAAGCATATCAAGTGGATTTCCGCAATCTGGTAGTATTTGGAGTTATTTTATAAAAGCGCAATATATAATTTCTTTCTGCCTAGTCCGATATTTAGATGTCCATAAGTAATGGCGGAGCCGTAGGTGAAGTCTTGTCTAATATAATTTTCAAATCAAATAAATTCATATTTTGGGACGTACGATTCTTTTCTATTTCATTTTATGTTCAGCAATCCGGAGTATTTGCTAGGTTCCTAGGTTCTTCGATGGCAGGCGGTTTAGAGTCAGTTCGCATCGGCTGCGGGTGATGAAGCCCTTTACATACGGTCCTTACCCCGTCATGTTAAATATTTTTTTCTATATCTTTATGAGTCTATCTCACTCAGCGGTCACAATCTAACTGAAATAACTGTCTTTTTTCTTTCTCAAATTCTCATTAATTAATTTTTTGTCTAATTAATTTTCATTTCTCAGACAAAGGAAATTTTTCTTTTTTTTTTATCGGATCTTCAATCTAAGTCTTTTTCTTTGAATAGGTTTTCCTTTCCAAATTACGTTTACTTTTTTAAATTTACATTTCCATTGTTTTGGTGGTGCCGTCATTCCTGGTATCTATTCTTTTTGGACAAACATTCTTTGGCTTTTTCTTGGAATTTTATTTTTGCAGTAATTAGCGATTGTGATTCAAACACAGAATTGCTTGAAGGCACAAACAATATTCCCTTTTCGCTACCCTCGTTAATTTGAAATATAATTGAAACCTAAATCAATATTCTAAACAATATATAACATATTTGCGCACAACTGTAATTTTGTTAATTTGTAATATTTTAAAAGTAAAACATTCTAAATAAATAATGCTTACTAATCAATCCCTTCCCCATTTATTTTCTAACAACAAAAAAAAAATAATAAAGAAAAAGAGTTTAAAATTTACTTCACGCACGTATATATATATATGTATAATTATATATATTTTTAACCCTTTATCGCCTGCTTGAATATATACCTGTATTGAGGATAATGCGTACGCGCTTTTCACTTTCTTGTAACAGGGTTTGAACCTCGCTACTGTTACAATACTTATTTAAAAATAGTATTCTACCCACTCGAGGGTAATTAATGGTAGCAATTCATGAATTATTATTCATTTTAAAGTCAACAATTTAAACAGTTTTTCACATTCTATAGTATTGTTATTTATTTAAAATAATGTCTTTTTTATAAAATTTCTTATTAATGCGTCCATTCTTTTCACATTTGACAATGTTCTTTTTGAAAAAACAATATAGTTATTTTCTTAGAAATTAATAATATAAAGCTCATTTTATTTTGTAAAATACACGAGTCAACTTTTAAACAATTATTAAGTAAACATGTAACAAATAAAATCATTATTATTATAAGTGTCAGGAATTAAGTATTTCTGAATTAAATAATATCAATTTCTGTTGAAACATTTCTTTCTTTACTTGTAAATTAAGTTGCAAAAGTCTGTCAGCAATAAGTTTGAATATTGCTTTATTAAAGGTAAGAAATATATAATAAAATGGTCCAACATAATGTTCGTTATAGTTTTGAAACAATAATGGGAAGTATGTTACCTTCTCCTTCCTCAAGTCTCATTTCACACATAGTTGATTACAATAAATTAATAGACAATTCCAGCTTTTATTAAACATTTTCTAATTTCTTGGAATGTTTCTAGATTAGGCTAAGGCAGCAGAAAACTTAACACCTTTTTGTTTCTAGCAATATCTGAAATACACAGGTTTATATATACCTGTGTCTATATATGTAATAGACAGGGTATGAGTACAGACTTTCACATGACCCACCACTCTCCACACTATCTCATAATACTGATACACTTGAACACACATATGTTGAAAAGATAAATAATCACCAATATACGTATTTCATGCTAAACCAGCAATCATCAGTTGGTCCAGATTACCATCTCCACACATATATGCTACAAGTGATCAGATATATATTAAGATAGCAAATCCTCCTACTTTAATGGACAGGCTTCAATCTACTCCACACTCCAACTCTTCAACCGTCCATCCAATTGAAAATCTGATGATGGAACGCTCAAAGGCCACCCTGAGGCCGAGATTATTGTCACACCCATGTACTCATACCCTGTCTATTACATATATAGACACAGGTATATATAAACCTGTGTATTTCAGCTATTACATATTAGAGATGTCTGCCTATCCCTTGTATATGTATTTAATGGATTATGTCCTGTACATGAGGGGTCAGATTGACCTTGGGTCAACATGGGTGTGACAATAATCTCGGCCTCAGGGTGGCCTTTGAGCGTTCCATCATCAGATTTTCAATTGGATGGACGGTTGAAGAGTTGGAGTGTGGAGTAGATTGAAGCCTGTCCATTAAAGTAGGAGGATTTGCTATCTTAATATATATCTGATCACTTGTAGCATATATGTGTGGAGATGGTAATCTGGACCAACTGATGATTGCTGGTTTAGCATGAAATACGTATATTGGTGATTATTTATCTTTTCAACATATGTGTGTTCAAGTGTATCAGTGTTATGAGATAGTGTGGAGAGTGGTGGGCATGTGAAAGTCTGTACTCATACCCTGTCTATTTCTAGCAATATATAATTGCTTAATAAATAATAAAAGTTTAAAAAAATTATCACCTTTAAATTTAGAATAAAAAAAATTTTAATTAAATTTTACTGCTTTCTTGTTGAGGATTCTTGGATGGGAAAGAACATTTCAGTTGTGAGAGAGCAAGAACACTGACCAGCTCATATTGAAATTTCCTTATTTATACTCTTTTATTTTGATGGGCATTTTAATTAGCCACATCTTTAAATCTGACTTTTATCATAAATTATGTAAACTATGATAAGAAACTAAATAAAAAATTACATAATATTGATCTATTTCTGATTATCACGTGATAACTTAAAAATTCCCATTACTTGGACTTTACTTTTAAATTATTTAATGATATAAAATAAAATAAATAATACATTTATTATTTTTAAATTATCACTTTTAATTTATAAGAAGCTCTTAAATTTATTTATTTTAAACACTTTCAATGTTAAATTTATCATTCATTTCTTTTTAAATAAATCAATAAACTAAAAATTAACTTTACTTATAACAAATAACATTTTAATAAGCCAGCATGCATGCATACCCAATCATACACACACATACAGGAACTTACTTTATATTCTTTTTAAAAATTATTCTCTTTTAATAATTAACCTGTGCATTAGTAATTTTAATATTTATTTTAAATAAAGTAACTTTATTCAAATATTTTAAGCTCTAGTAATATAATAACTTAAACAAATTATTAATCAATTTTAACCATGCCATTCTAATATAATTAAATCCACTAACTAGTTTATAGTTTTCTAAGCATAAAATTAGCTTTACACAATCTTCCATTATATCAAATTTTATCTAGCTTTAAGTTTTATAAAACTAAACCCCAATCCTCATCTTAAAAGCATATTCACTAACCAAATATTAAAGCTACACATTCTAACAACTTTTATATCACTAAATCTTTGTATTAAATACTTATAATTCTCACATATTTTATTATCACAGTAAATTTTATTATATTATCTTTTTTTTTTTTTTTAAATAGCATTAACACTTGAGTAGGGCATTTGAATAGTACAATGTCAATAGCACAGGGTCACAATATATACTATAATTCTTTAATACTACATTATAAGATGATTTAAATATCTAGGAAGAAAGGAATTTATTAATGATTCAGCAATAAAAATCAAGATTTCTGTTATTTTTATATATAATTTTTTAAACATGTAAACAAAGTATAGATAATTGTTTTTATTGCTTAAAGAAGAAATAATTGTCTGTGTTTGTCAAATTGTATTTAGATGATACACAAAATTAATTAAGTACTAAAAATCTAAAACTAAACTATTCAATAAATCCTAAAATCAATATTAAACAAAAGTAATTTAAAAAAAAAATTACAATAGCATGCCAATGATTTCTCTGCCAGAGCAGACTTATCAAGTGCAAAGGACTAAAAAACATAATAACTATATATTAGCTATATTTTCTATAATTCCCAATTAAATCCTTCACACCTTTGTGATATTTAATAAATTATTTAAAGTAATACCCCTATCATGTTGATTTTTTTTTTTTTTGGCTAGTCTTGTTTAATTTTGAATTAGGAGTAATTTTAATTAAAATTAATTAAATATTGCTGTTCTAATTTTATTTTATAATTAATATGAGCCTTATATAAAAAAACGTATTAAAGTCAGAGATTTTCAGTTTTACAAACAAACATTATTACCAATTATTTTCAGAAAAAATAATTTGAAATGGCAAAAACTGTAGTTTAGAATAGTAATTGAGAAACTGAACCAGATCTAAGGTTAGTCAAACAAAATAACTATTCAATCAGAACTGGTATTTGCTAAGGAAGTAAGGACTCTATAGCAAATTAAATGATTGTAATAAATGTTTGAAATGTAATTGGAAATTACTAATTATTTCATACAAGGAAAATAGTTTTGATATTCAGAAATGTGCTGAATAAGTCTTGATTTATATTGTGTTTAAAATTTTTTAATATAAATCCAAGTGTGATTGGAAAAAAGTTTTTAATACATACCTTTGATTTTTTGAAATTTTGCATTTGGCCTCAATATTCCTGGTAATTAATGATTGACTGATTCCTTTTTTTGTAATTATTGTTTATGTAAACTTCAAAAATCTTCTACATTAAATGGCATAAAATAATAAGTATTCAGGCTAAAAGTAGCTTAATTCCCCCATTCTCTGTCACTGGGTAATAAAGAACGATTTTTTTTTTTTTTGGTAATTAATTATTAAATCATAGTTTTGTAGGTTGCATTCAAAATGTTAAGAACATTATGTAGATCATTTGTAAATTGATGAGGTATCCCAGTCTTCAGCATACTGTTAATCTAAAATCAAGAAGATGTTCTTATTTTTGTTTTCTATCATTGCAAATTAATTTTTTTTTTCATCAAATCTTTATTTTGATCTTAATGATTGTCTGAAAGTTTGCAATGATGGCATTTTACTTAGACTGTTCGTAGTATTTGTTAATATTTTTAGAAAATTTCTAATGTTATATATTTTATAACACACAGTTTAGTATGGCAGTCAATGTTTTGAGCAAGTGATTATTAGCACAGGAATTGAACCAGTGATTTATAAATTTATGAGTATTGAATTTAAGATGATGTTTTACCCACCAGACTTTTGTTAAAGGTAACAGTCAATAGGAATCAGGAATTTTATATTCTTATGTATGAGGATCCTTCTGATTTCTTCTTAAGGGCAAAGTTAATATAATCATTATTAGAGGACTAGTCAGGTTTTTTTTAGTAAACCCAAGAATAGATTTATTTGTATTCCAATGTATCTCATACCTCAGTAACAAGACAGTCTTGAAATTTCAGATTCTATCATTTTAACTTTGGAAGATACTAACCTATGTTCTGTCCAATAGTCTGTACTTTAAAGTGTTGTGGAATATGAATAATCTTCTGCATTCTGATTCTTGACTTTAATGTAATCCATTAGATGTCATTTTTTTTAATTATGGATGCTCTGAGTGTCTTTATAGTGAATTTTTTGCTTGAATAAAATGTTTGTGATAGTCACTCCATATATTGTGCAAAAATCTGACAAAGTGAATAAAAGTACTATTGTGCAAACCAAATACCATTGATCATACATTGGTACATCCAGGAATTTTTAAAATAAAAATAACAAATTATACTTTACAGCATACTCAGCACTATATTTGATAGTATAAAAGATTTAAAGATGATGGTTACATTATAAGTACATTTTTGCTTTTCACTTAAGACAGACAATAATAGTCTGAAACTAGTAAAGAGATAGTGTAGTACTATCATCTAGTTTTCATTGATTACAAAAACTTACAATAATTGACTCTGTAGTAGCATAAATAATGAATTGTTGTTTCTCAAAAGCATATGGTGAATGTATCAGAGAAAATTATGTTCTGTTCTAAATAATCATTTTCCTTCAAATATATTTACTAGTATATGCTTTTTTTTTAACAATCATCTGCTTTCAGAAATGAGGCTAAATATACTCAAATAGTGTATTATATATTTGAATAGTTGCTTTGGCTAATTTAAAACTTAATGTCAATATTTTTACAATTAAAATATTAAATAGATTTTTTTAATAATTATGACTAGTATAAATTTATTTATCTTAGTTCCCTGTGCAAAGTGAAATATTCAAGAACTAAAGATTTCTGTATCAAAGCCCAACCTGTTATTTTTATGCTTGAACATAGTATGTTCATTTGCGCAACTGATTATTATTTTTTTTAACTTAGTACTTTCAGTTTTAATTAATGTTGTACATTTTACACATTAAGATAGATTTATTGGTATATATATATTAATACTGATGTTTACTTATTTCATAGAGAATGTAAGCGCACTCAGGGTGTTTCCACAACAGATCTTGTAGGGAGGTAAGTGGCAAATAATATTTTTATCTTGCTAATTTTTTTAAAATGAAAATATTTATTCATTTATTTTTTAAAAAGAAAAATGTATATTATGATTTATATGTAATGAATAATATAATATTAATATATTTTGTTGTTATTATATTGTTGTGTATACTACACTCATTTATATAACTACTATTGTACTTTTATGTCTAATTTTTTAGTTTTTTATGTCATTTAAAAACTTTGATTAAAGTTACAGTTTATTAAAACGTTAAATATTTTTTATTTTGTTTATTATTTCTCTCATTAACTAGTGATATCTACTTACCAAGTATTTATCATATTGTAATATGTATATATATCAACAGATGGCGTTCTACCAAAAACACCGTCAAGCGTATGTTTACATAAACATCAGAGCATGCATTCACTATCTCTAACTTTAATTCCACTTTCAGATCATGATTTCAAGCTATTTGCTATCATCAGTGAATGACAGGAATTTTAGAAACTAGATCTAAATACAAACTCTTGAGCGTTTATGAAACAGTTTCTATTCAGCTTGCAAGCGTGAATCTTTTAGACACGTAATGTCTTCAAACTCAGCATAGCAAGCCAGATAGCTACATGGGTCTGATCTCAGTTCAGCATCACCACATAGTAGAAGCCTCTGCAATATATATCATTGCTAGAAAGTCCTCAAAGGTACATTTATGAAAAACAAAAAACAAGTTAAAAACTTGCTAACGCTTGTATTTATGTCAACAGATGGCATTCTACCAAAAATACCGTCAATCGTATGTTTACATAAACATCAGAGCATGCATTCAACGCCATCTGTTGACATAAATACAAGCGTTAGCAAGTTTTTAACTTGTTTTTTGTTTTTCATAAATGTATCTTTGAGGTCTTTCTAGCAATGATATATATTGCAGAGGCTTCTACTATGTGGTGATGCTGAACTGAGATCAGACCCATATAGCTATCTGGCTTGCTATGCTGAGTTTGAAGACATTACGTGTCTAAAAGATTCACGTTTGCAAGCTGAATAGAAACTGTTTCATAAACGCTCAGAGTTTGTATTTAGATCTAGTTTCTAAAATTCCTGTCTTTCACTGATGATAGCAAATAGCTTGAAATCATGATCTGAAAGTAGAATTAAAGTTAGAGATAGTGAATGCATGCTCTGACGTTTATGTAAACATACGCTTGACGGTGTTTTTGGTAGAACGCCATCTGTTGACATAAATACAAGCGTTAGCAAGTTTTTAACTTGTTTTTTGTTTTTCATAAATGTACCTTTGAGGTCTTTCTAGCAATGATATATATTGCAGAGGCTTCTACTATGTGGTGATGCTGAACTGAGATCAGACCCATGTAGCTATCTGGCTTGCTATGCTGAGTTTGAAGACATTACGTGTCTAAAAGATTCATGCTTGCAAGCTGAATAGAAACTGTTTCATAAACGCTCAGAGTTTGTGTTTAGATCTAGTTTCTAAAATTCCTGTCTTTCACTGATGATAGCAAATAGCTTGAAATCATGATCTGAAAGTGGAATTAAAGTTAGAGATAGTGAATGCATGCTCTGACGTTTATGTAAACATACGCTTGATGGTGTTTTTGGTAGAACGCCATCTGTTGACATAAATACAAGCGTTAGCAAGTTTTTAACTTGTTTTTTGTTTTATATATATATATTAGATATTTAAATGATAGCATTAATAAAATTTCATTGGAAGTAATAATAATGATGTCTAAAACAGACATGTTAAATATTAAAATTAATATACTCGTTCTAAATTTTTATAATAATTTACAAAAATCATTCAAGATATTATCAACAATTATCATAATAATGTTTAATAGTGGTTTTGGCTGTGGAGTTTTCTTAAAAATTGTTTCACTATGTGACTGACTGTAATTCTTGTACATATTATTATTGTGTTTTTTATTAATTTAAATTGTAATAATATAAAAATAATAATGATCTAAGATAGTAGAATATTAATTGAAATTAAGGATTTATATCTCAAATTGTATGGTATTTGTATCTAGATAGAACAAAAACTGATAAATAGTTAAAACTCATATAAAATTCTATGATTTTGAATCTGAAATTATATTTTTTGCTATGATTTTATTTATTGTTTTTTAGATGCAATGTATTTTCAATCTGCTTTATGTAATTAGACATGAAAGCACTATTATGTTTTTTTTAATAGTAGTCTAATCTTATTTATAACTAATACCTGATATCTTAATTGATCTTGATAGTTAAATATTTACGTTACATATCTCAATCTAATTAAATATCTAGATTACATGCTTCAATTGACAATAACCATATAGTTTATATATGCTTTTAGTAATATTTGTTTGGTTTGTTTCTCAATTTTTCAAATTTAGATACATTAGGCTCTTTATATTGTATTACATAAATTTCATGACTTTTTTTCAACTTTTTTGATTGATTTTTATAAAATAAAATAGAACATGTCTTTAAGTATATATTGTTACGCTCACTAATGTTGTAAGATGTATAATTTTTTAATAATGTTTTTTTTTATACATTATCATAAACAAGATCATAAATAGGTGGATCACCCAAACTACTGGATATGGAGTGTATGCTGTTAAATCATCGTTTGATTTTGTTGAGAAATTGAAGAATGCACATCCAGAGCAAAACACAGGGATGACTGCACTCGATGTAGCAGAACTATATGGATCAATTGATAGACCTAAGTCGATCATAGTGGTAAGAGAAGCACTCATTAATTATGGAATGAACCTTGAGCGGGTCAAGTTTGTTGTTGCATTGCTGGAATGGATGAACCGAAATATTTATGCAGTTTTCAATCATGAGTGGTATCATATGCTTAACGGTTGGCCTATGGGTCTTCCGATGAGCGGTATCATCGCCAGTGTTATGATGAACGCATATGAATGGATTATTGTTCCTAGATATATGAATAGCGGATTAGTTCTGTATGCTAGGTATGTAGATGATATTTTTGTGGCCACTCCGGAGGAAACCATTGAAGATATCAAAACTGACCTTATAACAGCATCGGGCCTTAACATAAATGTAAGTCAGGAGGAAGCATCGAACAATATTAAATATTTGGACCTGCAAGTGATGATTGAGGCTAATCGCTTTTATTACAAAATGAACATTAAGCCGATTAACATCAGAGGTCACATACATCACTTATCAAATACACCAAATATACATAAATTTGCTGGCCTCGAATCATTCTTACATAGAAATAACTGTGTAGCTTCGAAGCTGACAAAAGGAGCAATATCGAAACTTATAGAAATGAGCTCATCAAGGCAAAATATAATCAACGAGCCATTGATAATGTTATTAAGAAATTTAAAAGAGGACCGAATCACGAGTTGAAACAAGACAAACCGCATATTTTGCTACCATATATCAAAAATATGTATAGAAAATTGTGGACAATTTTTTGCTCGGAGTTCTGTGTGTGTTTTCGTTCGCCCCTAATTTGAACAGGTGTATAAACAAACAACACCAAAGATTATATTCTTCCAGTGCAAGCACAGCATGCGGTCTACAAGATTGTATGTAGCGAAAACAACTGCCCGGCTGCATATTATGGGGAGACTAGGGCATCGGTTCAAACAGGATTTTCCCAACATGTGTATGCGTACAATAAGGCCTTAGTTGACTCATCCCACCCTTCAATTTTTGTTCAGCATGCAATGGCTGTAGATCATTTATGCAGACCAGATGGACCAAGAATATGGTGTAAAGAGCGGAATGATTTGCGAAGGCGTGTTTCATCATCTCGGATGAACACTCAATGAACAAAAGGGAGTCTTTTTACTCTTTGTCGAAGAAATGGCAACTGTAGGCGCTCGGATTCTAATTTGCATATTTACGGATATTTGCATATCAGTATATCGTTGAAAAACGATAAGAGAGTTTGTACTTCTTCATAATGAAGGGTAAGCCTTCAAAAACGTTTGAAGATTTAATAAAGTTGTATTATTTATAGAATTGTTCAAGATAATTGTTCAATATATCATATTCGAATTATATAATGTGTTCATATTTAATACTAATACATATTAAAGTTTTACATATTATCACTCTGTAAATCATACAATTTTATTAGATGGTTATTTGAATTGATTATGGATTGTCTATCAGAAAATTTTTGAATATGAATGGAAAGTGTTCACTTTCTAGAAAAATCTAGTCTAATGTTTAACCATAGATTTGTGATCTGCCAGATGAAATTATATTTGACAATAAGAAAAGTATTAATTAATTGCTATTAGTGTTAATTTTCAAGCTAATATTTGATTAAATCTATATGCTCTTAATTAAAATAATACTATAATAAAACAAACTAAATATGAATATGTGTTTCATCCAAAGGGAATCCATCTATTCATTAATTATGCTAAAGTTGTAAACACATATTCCATGCAACAAATACTTGTCACAACATTATATGAACAGCAAATGTTTAATTACTGTTTGAGAATAAGAATAATGTTAAAATTCATAATATACAAATTACATTGTTTTTTAAATAAAATGTATTGAAAACATTTTAACTCTATTTTATTAATGTTACATTTATTATTTATATCAAATCGATGAAAATAGAATATTGTTTGCACTATGATTTATGTGACTATAAGAGTATTTTTATTTCATATAAATCGCATTTCATGAAAAAGAAAATGACTGATTTCTCAGGAGTTGAAATTGTCTAGTCTGATATATTTTTGAATTTTTGTATTTATCAGTGTGTCTTTCCATCTTAGTTCAGTCCTATCCCAACCATCCATCACTTCAGAAGTCAGACCAACTTCTTTCACTATGGATATATTTTAAAACATCCACTTCACTTTTTCAAGTGAGCAAGACATACATAGCACATGTAAAAATTTAATTTTATGTACACATTTTAGTTATATTTAGATGTAACTTCATGTATATATTTTTAGATATATTTCAAATTTCCATTCCATACATATTCCCGAAACATGACCAAAGATATGAAAAAAAATATATATTATTTGCAGTACGAGTTTAAGAATATTATTTATTTCATATGCATTTCATTTCATGAAAAAGAAAATGTCTGAATTATCAGAGCTTGAAATTACCCTAGTCTTATATATGTTTCAGAATATTTTTTATTTATACAATTTGCAAATTGTGAATAAGTAAAAAATATTTCTGTTAATATTTTACACACTGCAATTACATGTAAATAAATATCCTATTTTCATCAATTTTAAATTGACTGAGTCTTATATAATGTGTTTAACACATTACCTATTTAAATAATTGATTGATTTGAAAATTATGAATTTTAGCATTCGTTGTACTCTCAAAATGTAAAGTACATTTGTGATTGTTGATATGATACATGAATTATGTGTTTAGAATGCTAGTATAACTGATGAGTTGATTTTTGATGAAACATTTTTTGATGATTTGTTGCTTTTTTTAAAAAAAAAAGTATTATTCTGATTGATTATATATAGTTCTGGTTATACACAATACTAATTTCAGCAATAGCAATATTGGCAACTAATGAATACTTTCCCTTCTTACATGTGTCATTTCGTTAGATAATATCTACTGATTAATATTTTTTTGATATTTGTATTATTATATGATGTAGTTCTTTAATATTTGTAATGTATTTAATATATTAATATTTAATTATTTTTAATTTTATACATTGCATTACTAGAAAGATTGAATACATTTTAGAGAAATGCTTTTGATTTCTTTCCACATATTAAGTAGTAATAATTAATTTGAAAGACTTACTGAAGCAGTGTATTAAATTATGATCTCTTATTATTTTTATTTAGGATGTTATTAATGACCAAACAGCATCACCAGCACTCTGCCGATGACCTTAAAGTGGACAAACAACAAGCTGGCTTTATAGGACAGGTAAACTGAATGTTTTACTAATAGAAAAAATTTATTGTTCATTTTATAAAGAAATGAATCCGTTATTTTCATATCAGATAAAAAAATAAATCAGCATTTAAAAGCTTACTATATCTTTTTTTACATCTCTTCATATAAGAACAATGAAGAAGAAATCATTACTGATTAAGCTTGTTAATTGATTGATGATGAAAGTATTAATGATTTTCTATCTTTGGTTTAAAGTAACCTAAGTTAGAGGAATACCCATTTATTGCCTCAAATTGGTTACTTAGTTAGTTGATTTGGTTAAGGGCTGGCTACTTGGAGGAAAAATCTTGAGTTTAGTCGGGTCATATACATAATAGGCGGTTGCATTATTGTTGCATTATGATAATCTGTTATTTCATAATAGTTCATCATTAAATATTGCTATAAAATTTATGAATATCTATTTAAATTTTAAATCTTTTTCTAATCTTTTTGCTTTGCTTATATTAATAAATATCTACACAATTTTATTTCTTTGTACATTCCACAATGTTTTTTTCAATTAAATTATCTTACATTTTCAATTGCTGATTTCTTTAGAGCTATAAAATACAATTCCATTAGATTGTGTTTTTTTACACAAACATAATCCTGTTTTGAAATATTCATATATATATATAAGCACACTGTTATTTACTATTATTTATATATTTTAATATATATATACATTAATTTAAAAAAACTAAAAAATGTTTAATATATATACAAATAAATATACCATTTATATCGATATATCTGCAAATACTATAATTTATTATCAATTTATTTGTTATTTAAAAATAAGTTATGACAAATAAAACATTGACATTTTATAATATAGATATTATAGAAGTTAAATTTTAAAGTAATGAATAATTTGCTAATAATTTATAGTGTATGTGGTTATATGATTTATGTGTGTGTGTATATATCTTTGTATATATGTATGTTTATACATATTAAATATTTTTAGTTTTTTAATATTTGATTATGCTTGCAGTTTGTATATGAAAATTTTATATAATAATATTAAATATATATATACTTAAATGGTAATGGCAGTATAGAAGAAAAAATAATCAATAATAATAAAAATAAAATTCATTGTAAAACTTATCTAATACTAATATAGTATCTAGTAATTTTTGTGTATTAATGTGCATGGGCTTTAAAGGTAAACTTCATTATCTTCATACCATTTACTTAATTCTGTAAAGAGGTAAATAGATGCCTGCTACATATTTTATTCCAAAACTGGTTTATAGATTTTCAGATGGAAGACTTCCTCATATTTCAAGGTTGGTTCTAAAATAAACACAAACAAAAAAAAAAAATTAATTTTAAACAAAAATTATATTTTTTGTTAATAGGTTAGTATAAAATGAATTGCACATAATTTCAAGTAGCCACGACATCAATACTTTATTTTATTCCTTCATTAAATAATTTAATATATTTATCTTTTATTTCTTATTTAATTATTTATGTCTTAAAGTATTTTATGTAAATATATATTTAATGATACAATATTTCTTCAATGTGGAACTATATAATCTCATTAAACATTGATTATAAATATTATATAAGAAGGGGTATAATATAATTTTATCACCACTTATACTTTCTAACAAGTAATCCACCAAGATGATTACAATGTGCTAATAATTATGCATTAAATAAAACTGCATATCAATTGTGAATCATCCCATATCTGAGCATTTATTAATATGAAGACTTGCTTATATAACTGCATAATTCACCTTTAATAGAGAATCGATTATAAAACACTACAAACAATTGCCTATATTTATTATTATTATCATTAAACTTGGACTCAGTACAACAATAATATTTATAAAAACGGTCCTGGTTTGCAGACCGTACTGCCGCCGTCAGAGGGCGCGGCGACATCATCAACAACCGGCCTGAAAATGGCAAGTGATAAATTTTTTTACAAAACGCCTCAAAATCGACAAATAAAAATGCCTAAGGCAATATATGTACAGCAAATAAATCGAAAACTACAAATTAAAAAAAAATGAAAGAAAATGCTAAAAAATTCAAATAATAAAAACAAAAAATCATGAAAATTCCATTACAAGCTATACCCCCCCCCCCCCCCGAAAATCAAAATGTCTTCCCTTAAATCGACAAATAAAAATGCCTCAGACAATATATGTACAGCAAATAAATCGAAAACAACAAATTATAAAAAAAATGCAAGAAAATGCTAAAAAATTCAAATAATAAAACCAAAAAACCATGAAGATTCTATCAAGAGATATACCTCCCTCTACAATCTGACAATTCACAAAACATGGCGGCCAAAAAAAGCGGGAAAATACGAAAAAAATCAAATCATTTACCTTCAACATAAATATGCATCTAAGTTCATATTAAAAAGCAATTCCCCCAACTGGTCAAAACGTAACACAGATTAATACGTAGTAACTAATAAAAAAATAAGCAGAAAATGCTATAAAATGCAAACTATAAAAAAATAGGATCAACAGTCCCCCCCCCCTACAATCTGGACATTCAGAAGGAAGCATGGCGGCCAAAAATAGCGGGGATCAAATTATTTACCTTAAACATAAATATGCATCTAAATTGATATTGAAAAGCAATTAATTGTTCTCTGGCTTTCAAATTACTGCATATGTAAATGGAGCAGTAATATTTAAATAATCAAAAAGCAATCATTACCGACCCCTCCCCACTAATCAAAACGTAATAAATGGTATCAATATTTTAAGATTATTTAAGTAACAGACCTAATAAGAATTCATATCATAGATTAATACGTAGTAAGTAATTAAATAGAATTATAGTAAGTTTAAAAGAGAAGATGGAAAAATTACCTTGTTGCATTTTTTTTTTTGTTCAAGAAATTGTTTTTCACTGTTATATAGATTAAATCACAGATTGTAGTTTCAAAATGACTATCCCCTTCCCCCATTTAGTGACTTTTCTAAAACTAAGAACTCATAACACAGATTAATACGTACTAAGTGATTAAATATGGCAACAACGGACTAACTTTTATAAAATGTACTAAATCTTATGAATATTTAAAAAATCAAACACTATTTGCACATGTGCTGTGCATTATTTAAGTAATAGATATAACTCCTCAACACAGATTAATACAGTACATAGTAAGAAAGTTTAAAAAAGAAAGTGGGAAAAATTACCTTGTTCCAAATTCGGTTCAGAGCCATTTGCACAATGATGACTCGATCATGATGTTCTGCAAAATGTAGCTTTGCTGGTAAATTTCTTAACACTTTTAGCAATGATGATTTCAGCAGATTAAAAAAATTATTTAACAGAAGGTATCTACAAACACTAGCAATTATTTAAATCAAGTTATGCACACATATATAATATCCCAATTCATTTTAAAAATAATAAACAATTGTCCACTATATTCATATTATTTTCAATTATGTTTTTATTTAAACAAAGTTGCAAGTTCATCTACATTTTTTTAATGAGAGATGTGTAATTACAAACATGAAATCTTCTCTCCCCCCCCCTTTACTTGACAGCAAAAAATACTGTAAATACTTTTAAAAGAAAAGTCTTTCAACATCAAATTATTTATCTTTAAAGCAATTAATTGTTATCTGGCTTTCAAATTATGACATATGTAAATTGATCAATAATATTTAAATAATAATCAATGTAAAAAAGGAATACAAAACATAATTACCAAAGTCTTTCGGAACAGATTTTAACACTAATACTAAGAGCAAATATGGCAGAAATTAGCGGGAAAAAAAAGTTTTGAGTTAAAATTTGCGCATATCTAATGTTGTATTCTTCTCCATCAAAAAATAATCCTAATTAAGTTTGTCAAAAAATAAACATTATCCCAACAACTTGTATTTCTAGCACTACAAAATAATTAACACGTCAAAATAGAACAAAGCTGGTATTTCAAAAGTCTAGTTCACTTATGTTTTAGTTAAATTTGTTGGCTTTGGAAATTATATTTTTGATGTCAAATCTCTATTAAGTCATGATACCCAAAAATAATTTCCGGTCATCCTTCTTTTATAGTATGCACTTTAATTTTGAAAGAACAAACTGTGAAATGAAATATGACGTAATAGAGATTTTACATTTCCAAAGCTAACAAATTTACTTAAAATGTAGCTAAAGTAGAGTTTTGAAATACCTGCTTAGTTCTATTATGACGTTTTAATTATTTTGGACTGCTAGAAATAAAAGTTATTGGGATAATTTTTATTTTTTGACAAACTTAATTAGGATTATTTTTTGATGGAGAAGAATACAACATTAGATATGCGCAAATTTTAACTCAAAACTTTTTTTTCCCGCTAATTTCTGCCATATTTGCTCTTAGTATTAGTGTTAAAATCTGTTCCGAAAGACTTTGGTAATTATGTTTTGTATTCCTTTTTTACATTGATTATTATTTAAATATTATTGATCAATTTACATATGTCATAATTTGAAAGCCAGATAACAATTAATTGCTTTAAAGATAAATAATTTGATGTTGAAAGACTTTTCTTTTAAAAGTATTTACAGTATTTTTTGCTGTCAAGTAAAGGGGGGGGAGAAGATTTCATGTTTGTAATTACACATCTCTCATTAAAAAAATGTAGATGAACTTGCAACTTTGTTTAAATAAAAACATAATTGAAAATAATATGAATATAGTGGACAATTGTTTATTATTTTTAAAATGAATTGGGATATTATATATGTGTGCATAACTTGATTTAAATAATTGCTAGTGTTTGTAGATACCTTCTGTTAAATAATTTTTTTAATCTGCTGAAATCATCATTGCTAAAAGTGTTAAGAAATTTACCAGCAAAGCTACATTTTGCAGAACATCATGATCGAGTCATCATTGTGCAAATGGCTCTGAACCGAATTTGGAACAAGGTAATTTTTCCCACTTTCTTTTTTAAACTTTCTTACTATGTACTGTATTAATCTGTGTTGAGGAGTTATATCTATTACTTAAATAATGCACAGCACATGTGCAAATAGTGTTTGATTTTTTAAATATTCATAAGATTTAGTACATTTTATAAAAGTTAGTCCGTTGTTGCCATATTTAATCACTTAGTACGTATTAATCTGTGTTATGAGTTCTTAGTTTTAGAAAAGTCACTAAATGGGGGAAGGGGATAGTCATTTTGAAACTACAATCTGTGATTTAAATCTATATAACAGTGAAAAACAATTTCTTGAACAAAAAAAAATGCAACAAGGTAATTTTTCCATCTTCTCTTTTAAACTTACTATAATTCTATTTAATTACTTACTACGTATTAATCTATGATATGAATTCTTATTAGGTCTGTTAGTTAAATAATCTTAAAATATTGATACCATTTATTACGTTTTGATTAGTGGGGAGGGGTCGGTAATGATTGCTTTTTGATTATTTAAATATTACTGCTCCATTTACATATGCAGTAATTTGAAAGCCAAAGAACAATTGATTGCTTTTCAATATCAATTTAGATGCATATTTATGTTTAAGGTAAATAATTTGATCCCCGCTATTTTTGGCCGCCATGCTTCCTTCTGAATGTCCAGATTGTAGGGGGGAGGACTGTTGATCCTATTTTTTTATAGTTTGCATTTTATAGCATTTTCTGCTTATTTTTTTTATTAGTTACTACGTATTAATCTATATTACAGTTGGGGGAATTGCTTTTTAATATGAACTTAGATGCATATTTATGTTGAAGGTAAATGATTTGATTTTTTCGTATTTTCCCGCTTTTTTTGGCCGCCATGTTTTGTGAATTGTCAGATTGTAGAGGGAGGTATATCTCTTGATAGAATCTTCATGGTTTTTTGGTTTTATTATTTGAATTTTTTAGCATTTTCTTGCATTTTTTTTATAATTTGTTGTTTTCGATTTATTTGCTGTACATATATTGTCTGAGGCATTTTTATTTGTCGATTTAAGGGAAGACATTTTGATTTGGGGGGGGGTATAGCTCGTAATGGAATTTTCATGATTTTTTGTTTTTATTATTTGAATTTTTTAGCATTTTCTTTCATTTTTTTTTAATTTGTAGTTTTCGATTTATTTGCTGTACATATATTGCCTTAGGCATTTTTATTTGTCGATTTTGAGGCGTTTTGTAAAAAAATTTATCACTTGCCATTTTCAGGCCGGTTGTTGATGATGTCGCCGCGCCCTCTGACGGCGGCAGTACGGTCTGCAAACCAGGACCTTTATATAATATTAAAATCTTTAGTTTAATTTACATTAAATCTTTAAAAAAATTTGTTAAAGCAACCAATTAAAAAAAAATTACAAATATTACACTTAATAATATGTAATTTTTATTACGAAGAATTTAATGAGAAGGAAGTAATGCTGTCAAATTCACATATAAAAACAATGGCCTTTCAAAAGACCAAGTACTTCTCTGGTAATAATAATAAGAAAAGAAACATTTATAAATATATTTATATGCAAAGAATCCTCATTCTTGATATCACTTATTTCATATAAGCTTACATATTTGCAGTTCAGTAATTGAAGAATGCTCAATAAATATCCTCAACATTATTTCCAAGCTCACACACAAAAAAAAAAAAACATGAGAAGTGAATTAAAAATGCAATAGACATTTTTTGACAACGTGAGACTGACAGTAAAATCTTATATTTTAATTTTATTGTGTAGTACTGTTCTATAATAGATTACAATTAGTTTATTTTCTTTTTTGAAGATAAGTAACTTTTAAAAATTTTTTCCCTAAAATCTCTCTTTTTTTTTTTAGTTTAAAAAATGCTAAAATCAAATTTTTTAATTTTATTTATTGAAAGCAGATAGAACAATATTGTTAATATTTTATAAATTTTTATCTTCTAAAGGTCTTTCTATTTATTCACTTGTTTTTCATATAATATATTTATAAAGCAATCTATCACTAAATTGGTTATAAGTTGTAAGTTTATTAATCCTTAATTAAATTTAAACTACACCAGCCAATTACTTTGATATCACATTAAAATAATCAGCCAACTAGCTCTTCCATGATAATCATTTCATAGTTTTCAACACCATTCTTCAGAGCTCATAGGAAATATCCTAGTGCAATATATAGAGATCAACCATTGTAAAGACCAAATATAAAACCGATTAGATTCGAAAGTGATATATTTAGTTAAAATATAGATTATTATTAATTAATTGTTAAGGTGATAATTTGTAGCTGTTTTCAATTCCATCTAAAGTTTATTCAACATAATATTTAAATGTTTAATATTTAAGACTATACCATGATTATTTTATGTTGGATATTTTAACTGATTACTCTTTGTATATTATGTTGCAATACTACTATTGATCTCTGCATTCACCTAAAGAGATGTGTTATAAGCCATGAAACAAATGTTATGGAAGAGCTTATTGGTTGGTTATTTTAGTATGATTTGACAGGAGTTTATTACTGGGAAATCTATTGACTGACATGATTTAAACTTGAATATCCAGTTTCCCAAATTATTACTAGTCATTTGCAAAAAACACTGCAGCAACTTTAACTAATTTTGATTGATTTTTAGAATCAGCACAGACTATATAAATTTAGGATATATATTTATCATAGCATGCCAAAGATGTTATTCTAACTAAAAATCATGGTGAGCATGTGAATCCTTCATTAACTAGGTTATAATGAAAGAAACCTTTGTCACATTCTGACCTCTGTTTATTATCAAAGAAAGATGCTGATGCAAATAATGTTACCACTATACAAAATTTTTTGAATATAACAAAATAATAACATTACTGATTATCATCAACGATCCCCTCACCCTTTCCAAATTATCCACTAATTAACATTTTTAATATAATCTATGTATAAAGCATATATTTACAATAATGAAAATTTCTAAATCTATTTATTTAGTTGGTTGACATTATGTGATCATTTATCTTGGTTTACATTTATATATTATAATGGTCGGGGGAAAAAAGGAGTCTTACTGCATCTCCTGTACAGGGTGCCACCAGGCCATTCGAACATGGAAAATTTATACAGTAGGCAGACACTTACTGTTAAGATCCCACTTTATTTTATATTGACCATTAGCCCATGCCACTAGCTCAAGGAGATGCAGAGATTTATAATAAATACTTCTTAAAAATATATTTTTAATATTAAAAAAATTAAATTAAGCCACTGCCAACAATAACACACAAAAAACATTTATTAATGCACATATATAAATATTTAAAATTGAGGAATAAATTTAGACTTTACTATTAATTTTAAATTGGTTATTATTTTTTAAATTTAAATTATTATTTAAGAAAGTCCACACAGATGGACATTTTAATAAATTTTACTTTAAAATGTTGAGTATAGATAAGCTATGTAGATTTCTCAGTTAAAAACTTTTCAAAACAATCATTCAATCTCAGACTAAAAATTCGTAACCAGACCAATGCTTGCTTCCTGATATATGGATGCAACCAATGCAATATGAAGATGCTAGCATAAAACCACACTGTCAGGAATGTGCGTCTGCTGCATGATATTATTTGAAGGACATAATCCTCGTCCAATACAGGAATGTGTGTCTGTCTGGCGAGGGAATCAGGTATATAAAATATTAAGAAGAAGTACTACATATGATGGGAGAGCGGAACTTTTGCCGACTTATAGTCCATATCCATAGAGCTAATGGAAATCAGTGTCGCAGGAAATACGTCTGCGTACATTGCAACGCAATGACTACATCTTTTGGGATCATGCGTTCAGTTGGGCACGTTGCCCTGTATGCTAACATGCTTCACATTACATTGATATAAACACCCACATATCTCTCTACAAGCATTGACTCAACTACAAGACAAATAGTCTGAAATTAAACCACCTTAAAATAAACATAAACGATTTTAAAAATAAAGTTATTAATTGAAAATTGCTGAGGGAAATTTACAATAAAGTAACCCAATGGCACTCATCATAAGGTGCCACATTGACAACAGTAACTTGAAAGATATATCAGTAAATACATTTAGACACTCAGCATGAGGTGTCATATTTACCGATATAATATTTCACACATATGAAAATCAAAAAAAAAAAAAATAGTAACTAAATGTTAACGAATTTATGCAGCTATCTATACCCAACTTAAATTTAATACATTTTAATTAACACATTACAAAAAAAAAAAAAATGTAAATGATTAATTAAACATATGTATAAAAAAAATTATTATTAATAATTGATTTGGAATTTTCTTTTTTAGGTCAGATAAGAGTTTTTATTTTCAGTTACTAATTGCGAATTTGAAAAAATTCATATTAGATAAACACAAGAGTTCATACTTTACAGATTCCACATATTTAGAGGTCCATCTTCATGATCACTTCTTTAGATTGTTTTTCCTTCTTGAAACGAAGCTACTGCTTGCCATTTCTTTGGTCAAGAACTGTCATCGGGAGGCCTCAGCTGGTTGTCAGGAAATTAAATCTATTGCAAGACTCCTACATCGTGGAATCTGCAATACCGCTACAGTTCATATATAGATTAAGTCAGCTCTAAGACAGCAACCACAACTCATGAATTCAATTATTTTAGCTTTTATATTTTTATTAGCCTCTTATCAGCATTTTCATGATCGATCGAACATGATGTCACCAATTCTAATGTTCTATTTTCGGTTTGTGCTGTGGCTTGGTGCTTCCATTGGTCAATCTTTAATTTCATTCTCTTATCTGACCTTTATTATTTGAGTGCCCTAAGGGCTAGTTTGCTTTATATTTAATTAATAAAAATCATTTCCATTTTCTAAGATTAAAATACGATTCTTAAAATAGAAATTCATTAACATTTATTTCTATTTTCCTTTATACAACTTTTTAACAAAAATATTTATCTATTTTTAGATTTTTTTTTTTTTTTTACAAAAAAGTACTTTCAAATACTTTTTTTTAAAATACTTTTAAAGTTTTCCATCTGTGCAATATATATATGTTAACATAACTCTTTTAATTTTGTCTTTTAGTTTTTAATAAAATCATTTTTCAATAATATTTAATTTGCGGAAGCGCAATTTGAGATATTGGAAAATCTCATTGCACTCGTTATAACTTAGAGAGAAATGTGGCCATCCTTTTCTTGTAAATTTTTTGTCATGTGTTTATGGTTTGGTTGTCATTCGGACAGCTATCATAATATCTGATTGGCTGTCAGATAAGTGTTATAACGAGTGCAGTGAGATTTTCCAGTATCTCAATTTAAAATCATTTTTACTTAAGATTTTATTTTCCCCTTCATTTTAATTTTAAAATAATGTAACGGCATATGTATACTGTTATAATATATATATATATCATTAAAAGCCAGTCAATACTTAGACAATCCTAATAACAATCAACAATAGACTGGTTTTACTTATAAACCCATTTAGCCTTGAGCATTATTACACTTGGGTGCAATTTGAAAATTATAATTGCAATTTGTAATGTTATAATTGACTATTTATTAGTCTGCATTCAGAACATGTTATATTCACTGGTTTAAGGAAGTTTATTTAAATTTCTTTGTATCAGTAATTTCAATCTCTGTGGTCAAGTTGCAATTTTTAGTGTCTATATAAATATATTGGACCATAAATAAAGATGGGATTCTACCTTTATTGTTAAAAGGAGGTTGCATTGACAATAGTTTGAGGTTGTTGATTATTATGTATATTGGGATTGTCTGGGTGTTAATTAGTTTCTAATGGTTATATATATATTTGTATATTGGTAGTGATTCTTTGCCTTTTTACTTGAATTATAACTAAACTATCAATTAGATTTAAAAATATAAAAAAATATACACCTTTACCCCACTTAGTGATAGCAATTGGTACTCCAAAACTCTTCGTTAAGCAAGAATATCATATACAGAATACGTATTTATAATGGGGGTCTATGGGGAAAAAATTGGTCGGTTCCAGTCGATGTAAAATATCCACATTGGTTTCCAAGCAAGATTTTCTTGATTTTTTTCATGGCAATGATGACTAAATATGGTATCTAAAAAGGAAAGTTTTATATCACTAGGAAAAAAAATGCATATTTTCACTGTTTAAAAAGTACAGTACAGCAAAAAGAAAAAGTGAAACTAAATTTGAATTTAAGAGTTTTTATATTCTTCCACAGAAGTTTTTCATCATAATGAAGAAAAAATCCATACTGAAATGCATTTTTAAAAATTTGTATTATAGTACATATTACTGTACATTTTTATTTATTATTTATGTGAAATTATTCAAATTAAAAAACAATGTTTAATTATAAATTATTTAATTGAACATAAAGGCTTATTACTGTACTCCAGAGTAACAAAAGGCTTAATGCATATCATAAATCAGTCAACTTTAGAAAAAAAAAATCAAGTTATTTTAAAAGAAAAAAATCTAACTGTTCTAATTTTCTAAAACATACGCTAAGTTTATTTTTCTTACTGTATATTCTTAGTAATGTAATAGTTTTTCTCCCCCACCTCCCCCGATCATATAGAAAGATTATTCATTAACACATTTTAAATGCAATCTGTTTTTTTTTTTTAAACTTTTTTTTAAAAATGTTTTTCTTTTGATTTGAAACCACTTGGGTGTACGTAATTAAGGAACACACACATAATTTAATATTAGTATTTAGTGTTTTCCTGAAAGTTTGTGATGATGGTATTTTTGTTGTACATTATATTTAAATAAAATTTAATTTTTCTAAAAGACATTCAACACTTAATACGTATACAGTATTATAGATTCAGTAATTATATATATTTTATATATTTTAAGTTTATGCATTCTATATTCAAAATACTGAATGCAGCACTAACATTGTGTTTTATGACTAAAATATTGTATGTGATATACAATTACAGCAAAGTCATTACCTGTATACATATTACAGTAATGTACTTTTGCTTTTGAGTAAAATGAATTTAAAATACCTATTCTCTGATGTCATCAGTGACGCAAAATTCAAGATGTCTGCCAAAAAAATTAAAAAAATTTTTTTTTCGATTGTTATAGGGAATAATCGATTGTAAATCGAAGTAGTGGGTACAAATTTATGATGATTGCTATTATGAAATATCACTAAGTAGCCAATCGCTAAACGGGGTAAAGGTGTATATATATATATAAACTATCAATTAGATGTAAATTTTCAATACATAAAATTATGCCACATTTGTGTCTAGGTATAAGTATATGGATGATTTAATATTATATATGGATGATTGTTATACATATAACTAGATTAATATATGATTGTGAGTCCAATTATCTAACATAAATATTAACTACTTCCGGTTTGTCGGCGTAATTTGCGCACTTGGGTAATCATTTGATGACATGTTATTTTCTTTCTTTGCTGACGTAAAAAGTATAATCATGACGTCAAAGAAAATATGGCCGTTTTTAGCTGTATATGTTAGCTTTCAAACGATCTTTATTTCAAAAAAATCGGTTGAAATTTAGATTTTTGGCGAATTTTTTAATCAACCACAGTATTTATTTTTTTTGTTTTTTTGATAATTTTTGTACTTATCACGAAACGATAAAAGACAAAATGCTTTACGGGCTGGTTGTGAAATTTTCTCCGGTAAAGCCTATATATCAACGTAATTATTCGTAAGTAAAAAATTTTAATTTTTTTTAAATTTTTGGAAAAAATATATTTTTTATTAATTTTAGTTTGTAATTAGTGTGTGCTAATTTGTAGTTATATATTTATTTATTTATGCTCATATACAATTCATATTTATCGAAATATTGGTGTGTGTGTAATTATATATTTGTGTTCGTATATGCTCTATAGAATTCATATTTATCATAATTTTCTAAAGATAGTTTGTAATACATTTATTTATGCTCACATAGAATTCATATTTATCGAAAAATTAGTATGATTTAGTTTGTAATTATATATTTACTCGTATAGAATTCATATCGTAATTAATTTATTAGTATATAATTCATATCGTGATTATCTAAAGTTCTATCTACAATAATCCTCTTATTTTTATAAAAATAATGATTTTCAAAAAGTATACTTTTTGAAAATCATTAATTATGTTTATATAATATGTTTTACAAGCAATGGGTTATAAAACTAATAATCAAATATATACAAACTTTGTATACACAAACATATAATCCAATTCTGAAACTTGTTTATGCTTGATCATGCTTTGCTTTTGCTATATGTTTCATAACATTATTTTCAAATCTATAGACTATATGCAAATAAATTATATCTGTGGTACAATAAATATAAAAAGATAGCATCACTTCTGTATATAAAGAATATAAACATCACTTGTGCAGTGCATAAAGAATATAAACACTGGTGACCTCAAAGAATATAAACATTATTGTACACAAAAAAATATAAAATGAAGAGATGAAACTCATTTTATCAGTGGTATAGAAAGTAGTCTACAATTTCTAGTTTTAGACAGACAAGAAGCCAATTGCTATGATAATTTCTTTTGTATCTTTTATTAGGATTAATCTTTTTCTTTATAGACGCCTTTGACATTTAGAACATTTGGGGTACAAGATAAAAATGAAGAAGTCATATCCGACTTCTTTTGAAGATTGTGAAGCTGTGGATTATCTCAGGTAAGACATATTATACATGTTTAGAAAGATAATTTTGTAAGGAATAGAAAGAAATTATCACTGAAGATGTATTTTGAATTTTAGTTAATGTTAATTTCCAAATTATGAACAAACAATAAAATAATAATTATTTCGGATGTGAAAATTTCTTTTTTACCTTATTTTTTATATAGTTATCACTATTTATTTTATGCTTATTGTTTTCCTTAATGTTTCTAGCAATGTAATTGTTTTTGCTCTAACATAATTAAAACTGAAGTTATTATGAAAATTGTGTCTCAGGCCAGTATTTTAAAAAGTTCAATATGGCAGCTTGAAGCTGAAGTAGTAAAAGAAAAATTACACTATTATTAAATATGTTGAATAATAATAGATATAAAACCATCAAAACATCATGATCACCATTTTATTTGCTTACACATGCTGTTAATAAAAGTATCAAATTCTCCGTACAATATTACCACCAAGTGCCAGCCTTCATAATCAATAGATGCAAGAAGGTTTGTGCATAAAATACCTATCCAGTGCCTACTCATCCAACATCCCCAGACTAGGTTTTAGCTTGTGGCTTTTCATTAGTGAGGAGTCTTGGATTTGAGGGCACTGCACCTAGATGTTAGAATCTAATGCAATCCTCCAACAGCCATCTTTTGCCTATTTGGTATCCTAGCTTTATAATTAAACTAATCGGTAAAAGGTGTTTGCTGGAGGGTTGCATTAGATTCTAACATCTAGATGCAATGTTCTCAAATCCAAGACTCCTTACTGATGAAATCCACAAGCTAGAAACTAGTCTGTGGGTATTGGATGAGTAGGCACTGGATAGGGGTTTATGCACAAACCTTTCTGCATCCATTGATTATGAAAGCTTGGACTTGGTCGCAGTATTGTGTGGAGAGTTCGGTTTTTTTTATTTATTAATGGATGTGCATGTAATTCAAATATAAGCCTTTTTTGCTTTTAGAAAAAAATATCTCGATCTAGTGAATGATTTCTTTTGATACATAACTATCAATATTTTAGCATATACTTTTTTGTTGTAACTGACTAAAATGAAGTCTTGTACTGACCATTCCAGACATTAGCATATAAGGGTTCATATTTCTTTTAATCTTGCATGATTATATCAACTAATCTATAAGTTTGGACCTTGGTGACATTTCATTATCCACCATGCTTTAAAATTATTATTATTTTTTTGTCTATCTCATCCAAGTCACATAAATAACATTTTAACTGAATTGAATTATTTTATGCTGACCATTATTCTTGATACAACTAAAAAAGGCATTCACTATGATATTCACACAATCTTTAACATATGATTATCCCAGGTATATAAGAAATATTATCAATTTATCCTTTTCATCTTATTTAGTTATTTATTATTTTATGGATCAAATATTACGATAAAGCTTTCATTTCTTGATTATTCATTTAAAGTGATTCATTAAACCGATTATGTATTATGAAATTAATATAGAAATAAAATTTGTTATGAGAGAAAGAGCAAGCGTAAGATTAAATATTTAAAACAGTTGATATATTAAACAAATTTTAATATGACTTCATATTATTAATAAATTTTATTTAAATGCTATAATTTGTTAATCTGATTTTTAAATACCTAACACATATAGAGTGGTTAAAAATTAAACAATTTTAATACAATTGGTTTTTAATTATATATTTTTATCAAAATAAGATGCAAATGGATTCATGTTTATTTACCTATATGAATAGTTAATTATATATATAGTTTAACTTAATTAAAATATGATTTAAAAATCAATAGGACTTTAAAGAAAATTATTGCATACACATTGATTCATTTAAAAAAAAAAAATATTAAATTTTATACCCTCAATCAGCATATAAGCAACATATTAAAAAAAAAAAACCTTAGATATAAACATTATAAAGAAAAAAAATTTAAATTGGTAAGTTCTTGTTTATTTTCATAATTAGAGATCAAAATATGTCTTGTGCTAGAAAATTAAGTACGATTATTCTATGAATAAAGATAGTTTGTTCCAAAATTGACCCAATTACTATCTATTGTAAATTGACTTGATCAATGTGTTTGTATCAGTACATTTTATTAAGCATTATTGGATAATGATATATAATTTTGGCTATTGGCAGGCTTATATTAATAAATTATAGTTTATAATTTAGGTATCAGCTTGATATTTTCATAAATATTTTAAATGAGGTTTTATGTTTTAGCAATAAAAAAAAAAAGATTTAGGTTATCATTATTAATATTTTTTGACACTGGATATGTTTTACCTTTTATTCTTTGTTAATTTCATTTATTTTTGTCACATGATCATCATTTCCTATGTTTATACAAGCTGTTAAAACAGTAGCAAACTCTCCATACAGTAATGCCACCCAGTGTAAGTCTTAGTAATCAATCCAATATCACCAGATTAGTTTCTAGCTTGTGGCTTTCATAAATGAGGAGACTTGGATATGAGAGTATTAGATCTTAAGATCTATATATAGTGATCTCAAGCTTCTCACTAATGAAATCTACAAGCTTAATATTATCCTTGGGAATTTTGGATGAGTAACACTAAATGGGGATTTTATACACAAATCTTCTTGCATTCATTGATTATTAAGACTTGCACTGGGCAGTACTACTATATGGAGAGTTTGCTATTGGTTTATTTTATTATTATTGCTTCCAGTTGCTTTAAAAGATGGACATTTAACTTTGCTCTTAATTTAAAAAGTACTATTTATTCACATAACAATGCTAACTACGAGAATGAAATTTTACTTATTGAAAATGTAAACAAAATATCATTGAAATTGATTCAACTTAATATTTCCAAAATAGCATCACTTAATATTCATTTTAATAATTTAACATAGTTAAATAATATTTTACACAAAATTATGAAAATGAATATTTAATGATTTTGCCTTGGAAATATTAAGTTTTGCCAATTTCATTTGAGATTTTTGTTTACATCTACAATGAGTAAAATTTTGTTCTTGCAGTTAGTATTATCTATACTTGTCTCTTGTATAAGTTTTGACAGCTAGACATATGAATGTCTGAGATTTTAATGTTAGTGTGGCAGCCAGATAATTTTTGCTTTTAACACATTTAAATAATATTTCATACTATTTAATTTCTAATGTTTTATATTATAAGGATTTTGAACATTTGCAAAATTAATAAAATGAATACATAGTGATTCTGCCTTGGGAATAATAATATTAGCAATTTTCAGTGAGGCTTTGGTCATATGTAGAATAAGTAAAATATCATTTTAGCAATTAATTGTTGTCTAAATGTGTCTCTTTTATTATGATTTTATTTAAAGTAAAGAATAGTTAATCATATACATCAATAAAATATGCTTATTGAACTTCTATTTTTTACAGAAAAACTAAATTCTTATTTGTTTTAAAATAAAATCATCATTTGTTAAGAGTATTAAGTTTAGAAGGATTTAGATCTTCATTTTAAATTCTATTTACTATAGATAAAAACCACAATATTTGGCTGCTAATGATTATTAACAGATATTAAGTCTGTAAGAATTTTAATAATGTAGATAATAATTGTAATCCTTTATTTCTTTATCATATTAATAACTTCAATGTAAAAATAACGTTTTATAGTCTTAAAAATGTAAAAGCTCATGTACTGATGGGATATATGAAGAAGTTTTAAAATATAATGGCTTCAAAACTATTGGTGTTTTTTTGTTTTAAGAATATCTAAAACCTTGAAATTGTAACAACTAATCTCAAAAATGCTACTATTGTTTAATTTGTGAAAATACAGAGAGTAGAAAAAAATTATTATTATATTTTATAAATTACTTGCAATCTTAGATGAGTGTCTATCAAATAGTGTGATTTTAGAGATTCAAGAAATAATGCGGACATGGCTTTTGTTGCCACAATAATTTAAGAAAAAATGCTAGTGTGTAGATGTGGGATTTATGTATTACTTTTATTTATGTAGTGAAGGCATTTTGTTCCATTAACTGAAAAGCTTTGTAGAATTGAAATTAGTTGGCTGCCAGCTGAAGTTCATTGATATTATACAACTTCTTCATAGTGGAGTAAAAGGAAACATTATGAATGCATTTGAAATGAAAAGTGGTGTTAAACAGTTAGGTATACAAAATCAATTTTGTTTTTAATCTTTATGTCAGGTTTTTTAGGCCATTTATACATGTCTTCATGAATCAAGATATTAGGTTGCAACATGAATTTTAATGGTAGTATTTTTAATTTGAATCAATTAAAAACAAAAATTGAAATTTATCTTTTTTGCTTCTAGTTTTACTATATGCTGATCACTGTGCTCTGCTATTATCAATTCAAAGGATAAATTGCATGTTTTAATATTTTAAATGCAACTTATAAGTAATTTGGTTTATTAATAATAATAATAAGCTCCACTATTTTATCACTCTATAATGAAGAATTTTTAAAAAAATTTGTCTTGGATGATTATCAGCTTAAGAATGTGAATTAGTTTAAATAATGCCTTGATAGCTTAGAGAGAAAGACTGATTTTGATATTGAAGCACGTAGTTTTCTCTAGGAAACAGTCTGCAACAAATGAATTTAATTTCAAAAGATTTAGGATTTTTCAGATATTCAACCTATTTAGCTAACCCATCCAACCATTAATATTGATTAGTAAATGGGTATTTAACTATTTTATTTTAATAATTAACAAAAGATGGAAAATTGTTTAAACCTTCATCAACCAGTAATAAGAAAACCTGTTGAGTATTGCTTCATTTTTCACTGTTTTTATATGAAGAGCTGCTGTGAGTATCTTTTGCTTGCAGTCAGCCATTTAACTATATATAAGATGCAGAGGCTCATTTGCATTTAATATAATGATGGGCTTGTTTCAGTATTAATTAGTATATTTAAAATCTTTTGAATATATCTGCATTATAAATTAAGTTTCAAATTCCTTTTGCTAGTTTTTATTCAATGCTCATAATATTTTAGTCAAGATTTTATTAAATGTTGAAATTTAATAGTTAAGTATTTAATTGATAAAAATTATGATGAATTTTTATAAATTATTAGAGGTTTCAATAGTTATTTTTTTAATTAAGTTTATTTTTATTATTTTAGATAATGTCATTAGCACTATATGTAGATAATATTTCCTTTTTTAGTCTTGCTGCTCTAGATAATATCATTAGCAATATATATATATTCTTTCTTCATTGCTTCTCAAAAAAGTGGCTAATAGAGAAAAAGGAATAAAATGAAACAACAGTTGGTTTTACTTTTATTTTTAATTAGAAATGTAGAACATTAGTTGTATTGCCATTCTCTTTATCTTGACAAAGTTTTACTTATACTTAAAATGTAAAAAAATATTTTGTCCATTGAACATGATATTTATTATTATGTTTATTAAATATTCATCAAAAACAAATTTATTTTTAATTATGTTCTATATTTATTCAAAAAATTGTATACATGGGTGGAAGTCTACTAACTAGTCCTGCATCAGAAAAATTTGTATGTAAAATTTCATTTACATATGTGAATTGTGTCTACTTTTTATTATTCTATTGAAAAATTTATTTGTATTAAAAATAATAATTAATTAAAAAAAAAAAACTTTTTTTCTCAGGTAAGTTCATCATTCTGTTTATAATTTTTTTTTTTTTTTAATATGGTGTCATGTTATGAATCTAATCAACATTTGTTTCATAAATAAATTAAATATGTCTTTAAATGTCATTTTAATTTTATTATATGATTTAAATTAATAATATTAAAAAAAATTAAGTGGCTTTATAAAGTTTACAATGTTACTGATTTTGCTTATTTTCAATAGTTGAGACGGCTATCAGTTCATGTAAGTCCCTGCATGCTGGTAATGTATTTCATTGTACATGTAATATCTCCTGCTTCTGGGTCAGTCTTATAAAATGTGATCTATCTTTTAAATATATTTTTCTATTTTACAAAAGCCATTTTCATTATTCCATTAAATAAGACATGGCGTTTCTTTTTAAATAAATCTTTTTTAAAAATATTATAAATATAAAACTAATTAGGCATTCGCTTTCAAGTAACATTAATTCTTTTTTTAAGTAAATCAGTTCTATTTGAATTTTATTTCTGTTTTAATAATTATTTGTGTTTCTTTTTATCAATTTTTTATTTGTTTATTTTTAATTTCATAGTATTAAATTAGCTTGATTTTTTTTGAAGATAATAAATATATATAAATGCAAATTTATTTATTATCATCAGTAAAGAATTATAGTGAATTCCTTTATTAAAGTAAGTATAAACTTTTTGATTTTATTCAAATCTCATATTATTTTTACTTTCTACCCATTAGCAGTAGATTTAGTATATGGCAGTGAAATTTTCCTTTAGAATTATTAATGAAAATTATAACATTTGTTTTATAATTGACTTTTTTAGATATTGTATAGTCTTTTAAATAGCAATGTTTAATGAAAAAATCAAAACTATTCTCTGTTAGATCTATTTTTTTGTCTTAATTGACATCATCCGCAGTTTGGAAACTAGTTGACATTCTATCAAGCACAGCAATGCAGTTTTTATTTAAATATCATTGCAAATGTTCAAATTGATATTATCTTTTGAATATAATTATAGCAATAATTTTACTGAAGCTTCTTTTATAAAGACTTTAATATTAAGAAACAAAGCTGAGCTCTTAATCAAACTCATTTTATAAATAATCATATTTTTAAATAACTAATAAATAAGTAAATAATTAATTAAATACCACATTAAAATGTAATAATATTGATTAAAATTGTTTATAAAATGAATTTGAATAAGAACTCTGTCTTTTGTATTAGCATTGAGCCATTATTTAGGATGCTGTAGTTAAATTATTACTAAAATTATCTGTAATTCAATATTAGCGCTATAAACTCATATACACAAAGCTAATATTTAATATCTTATTAATTCATGGGCTGACTACTTTCGAGAGTCCGGCTCTCATAATTGTAGCTCTTTGTGAAGTAATTGATTGTCTAATGTTATGCAAATTTATGCAAAGTTCAAGTATTCCATTTCCTGGATATAGAATAACACATTTCATTTCTATTATTGATGTTGCTGTCTATTGCAATGAAGCAGTAGTCTTTTATCTTTCTTTTCAAATCGTTTCCCTCTCTGCATACTAAGCTGATTATTTGCGGTTCACATGGGTGTCCTACAAGCTTTTGGTGCCATGTGAAAATGGAATTCTGTGCTTGATCAGCTTGTGCTTTAGTATACGAATATTTATGTTGAGATGATCTAGTTTCCAGTGCTGCTTTGGTTTCTCCATAATATGAAGCTTTACAATTTTGGTCAGGGCATGAGATATAGACTGCTTGCGGAGTTTGAGTGAGTGTTAATTGATCTTTTGTGTTACTGATTAGTCTGTTGGAATTAGGAGGGGTATGAAAACAACTGAAAGTTTCTACTGAAAATTAAACAAAATTTTTTGTACGTTTGGTACATATGGCAGTAAAAGCCTATGTCTATCCACATTAACCATGTTGCTGGTCATTTTGTTTTGAAACCGTTTGATCTTCCTGTTGATGACACTATGTTTGAAACCTATGTTTAATAAGTCCTTTGTACGCTGCTGAATTTAATTTTTTATTCACTTCGAACTTGCACAATTGCTGGTTTCTGTGGAGAAAAGATGTAAGACCTGCTAATTTGTGGTTGATGGGTGTATTAGAATTGTTTTGAATGTGACCTCTTACCTCAAGTGGTTTGACTATCATTTTATAATTCAGGTGTGTGACTTCACACTGTACTTGTATGTCCAGATATTTCACTTGCTTATTAGAGTCTTCCCATTCGATGTTTAATGTTAAGAGTGATCTGTTTTGTAATTCGTTTTAATTTGATTAATGACTTCAGCGTTAGCAGCCACAAACAAATCGTCCACATATCTGGTGTAAATTATGAATTGTGTAGTATTATCGTAATTTGGAAAAATGTGCTCTTTGTGATGGTTTAGCACAATGCTGAAATGAGTCCACTGATTAGTAGGCCTATTGGCCATTGCCCTTCATGTGGAACCACTGTCCATTAAATGTTGCCATCATATTTAACACCAAACAATTTTTGAAAAATGAAAGTATTGTATGCATGCGAGAGGACAAAGGCAATAGGTTTGTATTGATGAAGAAAGATGATGTCATTGATAAGATCAACGCTCAAGTTAGCAAACTAAAATTTCAAAGGGTGTCGCATTTTAATAATAAGTTAGAGAAAAATTCATAACGTCCATTCTATGAGTGCCTTGCAATAAGGTATTCTCAAAGTCGGAATATTATAAGTTATACCCCTCTGCCTCAATACCACCAAGGATGTTTGCCAATGCAAAACACATAGCCACACATCTCGTTAAGATTAATGCTTGATTTTGATTGAGTCCATTATTTCAAGTTGGTAAGCAAGTGATTAATTGAAACTTTAGGCTTTAGTAAATTTGCGATAAAGTCATCGTTTGATTTTGTTTCAAGAATTAGGAACTTAGAATTGAACCCAGACACAAGGCTGGCTGCAATAGACATAACTGAGCTGTATGGATCCATCGACAGAGCAAAATCCATCGAAATTGTAAAAGAAGAACTGTCTCACAAGAACATAGAACAGGTGCAAATTGCTTTCATAGTTTAGTTTTTGAATTGGCTTGACAAAAAGATAGTGGACAGTGATTCCACATGAAGGACAGATGGCCAATAGGCCTACCAATCAGTGGAATCATTTCCAGCATTGTGCTAAACCATCATGAAGAGCACATTTTTCCAAATTATGATAATACTACCCAATTCATAATTTACACCAGATATGTGGACGATTTGTTAGTGGCTGCTAACGTGGAAGTCATCACTCAAATTAAAAACGAATTACAAAACAGGTCATTCTTAACATTGAACATCAAATGGGAAGACTCTAACAAACAAATGAAATATCTGGACATACAAGTACAGTGTGAAGACACACACCTGAATTATAAGATGATAGTCAAACCATTTGAGATAAGAGGTCACATTCAACCCAATTTTAACACACCCATCAACCACAAATTAACAGGTCTTAGATCTTTTCTTCACAGAAACCAGCAATTGTGCAAGTTTGAAGTAGATAAAAAATTAAATTTACCAGCATAAAGAGAGGACTTATTAAACATAGGTTTTAAACAGGGCATCATCAACAGGAAGATCAAACGGTTTCAAACAAAACGACCAGCAACACAGTTAATATGGATAGACATAGGCTGTTATTGCCATACATACCAAACATGTGCAAAAAAATTTGTTTAATTTTCAATAAAAGCTTACAGTTATATTTTCACACATCTCCTAATTCCAATAGACTAATCAATAACACAAAAGATTAATTAATACTCTTGCAAACTCCGCAAGCAGTCTATAATATCTCATGCCTTGATCAAAATTGTAAAGCTTCATACTATGGGGAAACCAAAGCAGCACTGGAAACTAGATTATCTCAACAAATATTCATATATTAAAGGTCAAGCTGATCCCGCACAGAATTTCATTTTCGTACAGCACCAAAAGCTTGCAGGACACCCATGGGAACCGCAAATAATCAGCTTAGTATGCAGAGAAGGAAATGATTTGAAAGGAAATATAAAAGAGACCTGCTTCATTGCAATAGACAGCAGTGCCATTAACAGAAAGGAAACATGTTATTCTATATCCAGGAAATGGAATATTTAAACTTTGCGTAAATTTGCATAACATTAGACAATCATTTATTTCACAAAGAGCTATGATTATGAGAGCCATGACTCTCTCAAATGCTCATCCCATGGTTTAATAAGATATTAAATATTAGCTTTGTGTGTATGCATTTATAGCGCTAGTATTGAATTACAGATTATTAACCAAACATGCAAAGTTTAAGTTAAGTTTTTATTTCTAAAATTATATTAAATTTTAAGATAAAATTGAATGTTGTTATAGTGATTAAATAAAAATTACATTGCTGTGTTTGATGTAATTTCAACTAATTACCAGATTGCTGATATCAATTATAACAGAAATGTATATCTGGTGGTGATTGTTTTATTTTTTTAAATCAAACATTACCACTTAAAAGATCGTAAATTCCAGTACTTGACATAAGTTAATATTATTATATATTAATGTGGTATTTAATTAGTTATTTATATATTTTAAAAAAAATTGAGTAATTGTCTCTACACGTATATAAATATATATATGTAACTCACTTTTTTTAATCTGTCTATATCAGTGGTCTTCAACCATCCCGGTCCGCGCTAGACTGACAAGAAAGTTTGTAATAACAAAATAATAAGATTTTAAACTTTTAATTAATATAAACAATTTTTATTTATTTTTTTATCGCATTTTTTACTTATTTAAAAAAAAGAAACAGAATAAAATCTAATCAATCATACATAAATTAATTTGTTAGCCAATCATGGCCGCTTGTCAGCGTTGTTAAAACAATAAAATGTAACGTGACTTTTTTTGATCTCTTAAATTTTTTCTACGGTTCTAGTAAATTATTAACTGTGCAGCCTTTGGTGGCACTGTTTCTAGTTAAAAACAGAGCGATATAACATTACCGGGCCGCTAGATTTTTTTTAATCTAATAGATCACATTTTAACATACGGCTGTAATATATTTTTTTTTTAATATTTAATATATTGTTGTTGTTTGTTTTGGACATAATTATTATTTTTTTTTAATATTTAATATATTGTTGTTGTTTGTTTTGGACATAATTATTTTTTTTGTTTTCATTTGATAAATTTAAAACTATAAAGGAGACTTTGACCTTTTTTTTGGATCTCAAAAGTACATAATTTTTGACATACGCCTTTATTTGGGGGGGGGGGGGATTTCCATTCTAAATCTACTGTTTCTTTTTTACATACGTCTTTTATTTTTTGGTTTTGGATTTGATACATTTCAACGTAATAAGGGACAGTTTTAACTTTTTTAATAAAACGTCCGGTATTTTTATTCTTTTTTAACAACAAAAATTAAACTCTGGTTCATTTTTAAAATCTACTTAACGTGCTGTTTATTGATTTAAAACAACAACAACAAAAAACCTCTTTTTGCTTCTAAACGGAACGAATAGGTATGTCAAAAGAAGTATTTTTTTTTTTAAAAAAAAAAAAATCAATCAATCAAGAGATATCCAACAAACTACGCCGCCCCTTTTTAACGCTGTCATTCTGGGTGTTAATTACATGATTTACAGATAAAAATAATCGCAAACAATACACAAATTCTTTCCAGAAAATAAATTTATTAACCACATATGACTGAACTAAATCAACTGTAACGAATGGCAGGATGTTTTGGTCTTGAAACAATGCAACTGCCTCACTTTCTCTGTTTGGGACGTCCCACAAATATAATAACGTGGTAGACATTTTGTTCTTCTTTTTCAACTCTCGTCTGAGTCACGACAGAAATGATATTTTTCCGCAAACAACTCCAATCGTCTGCCAGAGAGCTTGAGAAATTTTACCTTTGTCTTTTTTGACCCCCAAAAAAGCCAAAATTAGCCAAAAAAAAAATTTTTGACCTATATCAATAATATGCTGAAAATTACTAGTACGCAAAAATCTTTCAGTTGGGAAATACAGAAAATCATAAACATCAACAAATAAACACTTGAAAAAGAAGACAATGCTCACACTCTCATCTTAAATTCTAGCAATGATACAAATTCTGTCAATATGCATAGGAATTCAACCCGCAATGAAATCAACGGCAAACTATACAATCATAGTATTGTTAGTAGACGTAGTGTTATTGATACGCGGAAGTAATTGGCCGCGTATTATAACCACTACATACGATCTACTCATATATTAATGATCACTCATTTATTAGCCATAGGTTCGGCCGCGAAAGCGGTATAATTCTGTGTTTTTACACAGAAACAGCGCCAACACAGGCTGCACAGTGAATAGTTTACTAATACCTTCTACTCTCTCTTTTAATATTTCATTTTTAGTGGGGTTTTTTTGGCTATACGGCGATTTTTTTTTTTTTGGCTTTAACTTTTATTTTTGAAATCAATTTTTATTACCTTTTTTTAAAAATAAAATCCAAAAATAAAGTTCTGTCTCTAACTTTTACAAAGTATTTCTCAATCCATCCCCCAAATTAAAATAAGATCAAAACTTTTGACCTTTTCAAGTTTCGTTTTCTTTTTTTTTTTTTTGTTTAAAAATACACCCACTTTTTTTTGGCCTATAAGGCGATTTTTTTTTTTTTGGCTTTATTTGTATACCGCTAAAATACTAAAACTTTTATTTTTAAAACCAATTTCTGATACCTTTTTTAAAAAATAAAAACAAACAAAAAATAACTTTGGTCTCTATCTTTTGTCTCAGTGATGACAAAGTATTTCTCAACCCACTCCCCCCAAATTAAAATAAGATCAAAACTTTTGATTTTTTCAACATTCAGGTGAATAACATTTTATTCTTGCATGTTTTAACAATGAAATAATAAATGTAAAATGCAAGCACATTAATGAGAACGATTGTTATTGTAAGCAACACCATTACAATACACAATAACTAGTATGCGGTTTTGGTCAATTATAACAATTATGCTTATCTAAGGCTAGCAGGTTACATCTTTAAGAAAATTTATCTGTAAACTTCTGCCGGTCCGCGAAATCTTATCCTTATTTTTGCCGGCCCACAGGTGTGAAAAGGTTGAAGACCACTGGTCTATATTTAATTCAAGCTATCACTGAAGTCCATAAATAGTTGATATTTGAATGATCTTCAGATATGAGATTAACTGTAAATAAGCAATAACATATAGGATAATATGTCAAACTAGTTTTTATTCCCAATACAATTCAATCTTCTTTATTTTTCTTATTTTGAGTCTCAAATCAGTGGTCATATTACATTTCCTATGATAGTGGAATTGTGTTGTGTAATTTCATGTCCATTTTTAATTAAACAGCAATTCAGACTCCAATTTCTTTATTTTTTTTTTTATTTTTTGCAAAAGTCTGATGTTTAAAACAATAACAGGATCAGGTTTAGAATCTGGGAATAATCCTTAGTTATAATCTTTTATGAGGCAGTACAAGAAATAATCTGTCATCTTAGAAATGAATTTAAAAGAAATTATGCGTTTTGATATATTTAGGAATTTGACTGCCTGCTATAAACATAAAAATATCAAGAAAGTGTTTCAAAAATGGCCTATCATGCAAAATCTGGTTCATCATGCTTGCTGGATTGTTCATTAATTAATGTAATAAAAATAGCTGTAAAATTAGTAATGATGATACTGATAAAACAAGAAATAATGGCAATAATGAAGATAAGTATTGTATTTTTTTTTCCAAATATGAGATTGTAATGTATAAACTTTGATATGAACAATGATCAGTACTTGTAGCTAAAGAGAAGCAAGATTTAACATTATTATAACTATTGTTTGCGAAAATGTTGATTGAATATGTAAAATGAAAGAAGAGTACCAAATATTGTATTCACTCTAACACATCTAATTAATACCATTTATTTTTGGAACTCCTAAATATATTAATAAAAGATTAATGATATTAAAAATTGATTTTATGCAATGTTTTCTGTGTTCATTTTATAAGTGTTTTTGTTTTATTATTAGATTCAGAAAGTTCAGAGAAAAGTTGTATGTTATTACATCAATATCATTAAAGGGCCATATTTTTCTTCATGGAGACTTTAATTTATATATATGTAGGAACTGTGAACTTTGACTCAAAATTATTGGAAATAGTAGTACTGACTCTGTGAACTCATAATTTGTTATTGTTGAATTTTTGTACAACACATGAATTGATAATCAGGAACATTTTATTAGTCAACAAAGTTGCTCTAAAGAACCTGGATGCATTCTGTCTTTATTTTTTAATGATGATATCTTATGAATAATAGTATAGTTAGTAATAAGAATGTTAAACAGCTAATATTAAATCTGCACTTGTATCAACATGTTATTGGAGTGATAATGGATTATGCTGCAAAATTAAAATCATAGTTATATTGAAAAATAAGCCTTGTTTTTCAATCATTGATAAACAATTTAATATTATATCTTTAAAAGCAACTAGTAATTCATACTAAATTTCAACTTCTATCCAACACTCAAATTACAGTTTAACTTTTCATTTTTGTCATATTACTGAAGCATTGTTTTCACTTAAAGAGTTTGCTGTTGATATATGTAAGTCTGTTCTTTATTCTTGACAATAATTTTGATAGTGACTTTATTAAACACAAACATTTAGCAGATTAATAAATTGAATATTCAGCTTCGTATACTGTACTATATAGAGGATTCAGAGCACAAGTTCGCTGACTTAAAATTTATTGGTGGATTATAACTGCAAAGGAAATACAATCATCTATTCATCATGGTTATTTTAGATCTTTGGGTGATTTGAATGGCATTCTTTTACATATGATAATAATGATACTTTAAATAGATAGAGACATATATTGATCATTTTTTCAATAATAATACTAGTATACAAATGGTACTTAATGATATTTCCATATTATATACTCATTTAAATTTGGATATTTAATTCATTTGAAGTTGAAATAACTATTTGTGATCTTAATGGAAAGGTTGCAGGTTCTGGTGTGATATTGATCTCAAAAACACTTATTGCTTCAATTTATAAAAATAAAGAGATAGAAAAGTCGAATAATTGTTAGAGAATATTATTGTTATCCAATATAGTAAAAGTAATTTCAAGACTTAATATCAATAAGCACCATAGATATAGTTTTGTTAACCAAGCAAAATGTCATGAGCAAAAACGTGATTTACATATTGCTTTTTTTTATTTGGTCAAACTATAAATGTCTATGTGGTGAAATGAAAGAAAATGTTCTTGTTGCTGGGAAATACATACTAAATCTAACTTTGTTGTCCATTTTTATGATAGTGATCTTTGAATTAGTTAATAGTACCTTCACAAAGATATAAGTTTGATGGAATTTTTTAATTTGGAAATGCTAAAAGTGTAAATAAAAATTTCCTTTTTTAAGCTTTTAAACTCTATGTTGATTATTATGACATTTTTTCCTATTTTAAAGCTGATCTTTTGAACAGTTTTAATTGTTTGAATATAATCTATAAAGATTGCTATAGAAATTAATATTGCAAAAACTCCAGCGATTTGAGAACCAATGATGAAAAAAATAAAATAAAACTCTACAGCAACTTTAAACTATTTGTAATTTATTACACAGAGAATCTGACATAGATATTAAGGTATTCACAGATTTTGTTGTGCTCTGACAATATTTGATATATTAAAAAGTATTTTTCATCATAGAAGTATAACAATTTTGACCAAATTGGTTGTATGTGTAGAAGTATTATTTTGCCCAATTTTTTGTATGACAATGAGAATGAATCCTTCCTTATCAATAGAACAGAAATCACTGGAAATATTTAATTTAAAGAAAAGTGCAATGACAAGAAAGTAAAACCATCATTATTTATTTGCTCAATATAACTTTATTGAATATACTATCATAATAGTAGATTTAATGACTGTCTTTAAAAAAAAAATTTTTATGGAGAAGTTAAGCATGGTATTCAAATGTTAGGCAGATCCATTTACATAATAATTATGACAAAGAATCACTAGAGAAAAGCAGTATTGATTATTTTTATTGGGAGGATATTGTTGGAGATGGAATATAGTGATAATAATAATAAATTACTTAATTGTTTAGCTTACACAATATATGATATAATAGAAAATGACAATTAGGTAAGAAGTTAAAGTATTTCAAAAAGTAATGTTTGTTGCAGAAAATAAATGATCTTATCAAAAGATGTTAAATAAGCACTGTATGATATATTTAAATATGTTGTATTTTATAGATTAGATATAACTTTTGCCTTTCTATTTTTCGATTTTTTTTTATTTTTTTTTGTGGGATTAAAATAATTGTATTTGTTTATAAGTGTTAGCTAATGATGATGTGTTCATATGTATATATATGTTGCATTTTTGTTTATTAGTCTATTTTTTAATGATATCATTGCATGTTAGTGGTCACAACGATGGGTTTTATGTTTAAATTTGTTACGAATGTATGTTATAACATTAAGAAATTGTAACTGAATTGTGAAATAATTAAATGGAATTAATTTAATAAATATTCATTTTAGATTTTTATGAAGATAAAATTAAATCAGAAAATCACTAAAAATCAAAAATAAATAGATTATAAGATTTTTAAAAAAAAGTTTTTATCAATGAGAATGCAAAAATATATTTACATGTATAAATTTAAATTTTGAAGCAATTTAATTAAAAATTGACATAAGATAACCAAATATTCAGTTGCATTTAAGAAATTTATCAAAATGCTTTTCATCTGATGACTTCATAAGTTAATTAAACTATAACAGATATATTTTCTTTATAATACTTCTCCTTATATATTAATTATCATATATGTATACTTATACAAAAATTTCTATGCACAATTATATAACAATATAATTTTTCACAATTTGAAAATTTATTATATTTAATAATGATCATTTCATCCCAATTGTAATAATCATTATTTTCTTGAATTTATAGAATTTTATAATATTTTTTCTTCTAATGTTTGTAATATATTTTATAAGTTTTATATTCTTTCTTACCCATATTTAAAAATGATTGTATAACCTGAACATTTTATGTCTTATTATTCTATCATGCTTTTTGTACTATCATGTTTTCTGATTGAGTTATATCATATTTATTGTCACAATCAGTTTTAAATGATAATATTGAAAACAAAACATAATTTACTATTTTTGTTTTAGTTTGAATGTTATTTTTACTTTTGGTATTACTTATTAATTTATTTAATGTTTAACTATTTCTTCAACCTAGTTATACATTTTGTCTTAATGTTTTTTTCCATTTAGTTTTTTTATATGTTACCATTCAATATAATATTGTAAACTATCCTCTCTCTTCTCAAGTTTTTTCATAATACTATTTTTTCATCTTTTTATCTTATTATTATATAAAATTGTATTCATAGTTTTCTTTCTGAATTTTCTTTAACATATTTTTTTTCAATCTTTAAGTTTTGCATTTTTGTTTTGTAATATTTAATTTTAATCTATTATTTTCTGTTTTAAAAATGCAAATTTTTGACTCTAAGATTGATATAAATAAGAATTGATTATTCTTCTTTTATCTGTTTCTTTAATATGATCTTTTACATATATTATTCCCTATTAAAATACTATATTACGTTTATTGTTGAATTCATTATTTATACTTATTCTATTTTTCATTGCAATATTATCATCTACGTATCTAATATTTTATAATTTCTCTTTTATTTATATGCTTATCTGACCCTCACTCCCCCAAAAAAAAATTCAATAACAAAAGACGAACTAACTGTGCTTGTTGAACAACCTATAACCCATTCATTTTATTTCCCCAAAATTCTCTTTGTATTTAAAATGAAGATTATCACTAATTAATAATGATGTCTTTTCTATAGCATAAATCACTTTTTGTATTATTTGTTATTTTATTTTATTCATTATTGTTTTGATACTTTCTTTTTATTATGCTTTGATGCATCTTTTCTACATTATTTATTATTACTTTTGAATTTTTATACTTTATTATAATCTTTACAATTTTATTATTATTTACATAATTACTGAATTCAAGACCAATCTATTTTATGTATTATCTTTAAGTATTTTTAATTTACCTATCAAAATTGATGTTTAAATTAGGGTTTTTCAAATGGGATGATGGGATTCCATTTTCCCAGGATCCCAAGGTTAAAATTTATCCAGTTATACCAGGATAATAAATCAAATTTTCTGGGAATCACTCTAATTCTTATGAAGATTTTTTTTTCACCTTTTTTAAAGATATCAAAAATATTCACACTCCAAATTTTATTATATGTAATTTGCTCTGTGTTTTTGGTCTTAATAATGGATTTTGGTTAAAATTAGAAAAATGTAATTTATGTGCCACACATAAAGAATTTACCATACAAATTCAAATATTGAATTGTAGTAGTCTGATATCTATAATAATAATTTACAAATGTTTCTATATAAACTTAATGTTTGAAATACTTTTTAATATGAATTTGTAAACAAAAATCTTGTGTAATGTTAAGGAATTTGACTTTATTAAATTCAAACTCAAGGAATCTCCTTATTTATAGTTATTTTTGGTGAATACATGTATTTTATTTTATTATTATTATTATTTCTGCGGATAATTTAGTATAAACAAAAACATAAGTAAATAATGATGTGCTTATGTAACATTTGAAAATTTTATTCTTAATTCTTAAAGAAAAATTTTTACAGTTAGAAATTTTTTTTTAAAAATAAAAAGGATTTTTTAAGCATGTTTTGAAAATTGAATTGTAAGATAAGTTTTTTTTATTTGGTTTAGTATTTTAATCTTTTTTTATTTTATTTAAATAAGATATTACATTAATCTTATAATGTCATCTGGAAGTGTATTTAAATTCTGGCAATATTTTACATGAGATAAAAACAGAATCTGCCACTTGCAATAAATGCCATGCAGCTATAATATGTAAAGGATTTTCAACAAGTGAGCTTCTTTATCATTTAAAAAATGTTCATAAGAAAGTGGAAATTGAATTAAATAAAAAAAGACCAAATGAAGACACAGATTTGGAATTTAGAAATTTTCAATGTAAAATTATGTCATTTATAAAAAAGGAGGAATTTATAGAAGAAATTATTTCAAAATTGGCAACTATCTATAGGTTTTCTACTAATGCCATCACAAAATCTGAATATATAAGAAAAACTGTCTGCTAAAGGCATGATATTACCAAAAAACCCTTCACATGTTATGAATATGGTAAAAAGTCAATACCATTTAGCAAAATAAGATATAGTTAAGGAAATGACTATACAAAATATAGGTGGTTTAAGATTCTCTGTTTCGATGGACAAGTACACATCTTTAAAAAATCATCACTGTATGAATTTAAACGTGCATTCATCAATTAAGTTTTGGAACCTGGGTATGATTTGGATATTCAGGACTCTTCATGCAGAAAAAAAATGTTGATATAGTTGAAAATAAATTAAAAAAATATATATTTATTTATTTTAGAATGTTTATTGTTACTTTAGTTCATCAATTCTTCATTGATCTTTTAATGTATTTTTAATTATATTTAAAATGATAATGCTCAAATTTATATATAAAAAGTTCCACATCTTTTTAGCATTATTTTTTTCCATAATTGGTTTTATATCTTTGTTTTCACCTGTTATCAATATTTCTTAGTTCTATGTTAATTTATTTAACAGGATAACATTATGAATAATTTTTATTAAGATTAACCATATGTATGTTTGTGCATGTATATATTAGATGTATGGGTTCTTTTTAAAAGTTGACATAAAAATACAAAAAAAAAAGTTCAAATAAATAATGCAATAAATATATTATATAATGGATGCACTAATAAAAGAATCAAACACAGTTATTATTATAAGCATTAACCCCTAATACCACTAAGATATTAATAAATGAGAAATTATACAAAACCTAATCTCATTTTGTTATCTGTCATTCTTTTTTATATATGTACATTATGTTTATTATCTTTTACTGTTTCAACAAGCTCTTTTTGGGAACATTAATTTTTATTGTTTAGGGTTTTAAGAATTTTTAGTATTAAATCACTATTAAAATAGTTTATTGTTTGTTGTATGATTATGGGAAACTTGACATTTTTTTCACATACAAACAGGCTTAGGATTTTTTTTTTTTTAAGTACATGGCCCATAATTAATCCATCTGGTTGGTAAATGGTAATTAACTATTAGAAATAAACCAGATAATTATCACAGTTGTGTGTGTGATTTATATTATGATTGCATCCGATTTGTATTATGATGCAGTCTTTATTACTGATTAGATAATGTTATACTACTAAGAGTGCTGAACACTTGCTTATCCTTATTTTAAATATATACATATTAAAAATGTTTTTGATTTCTTTTAAGATAACTGGGAATTTTTATATGCTGATTTCATGCTAATTTCTGTGGAGAAAAAATGTTTTTTCTAAGAAAAAAAAAGATCATTATGTAACCCAAATATATAATGATGTATGAATAGTGTGGTAATATATTCCATAAACTTTCCTCACCGTCATGTGCTATCTTTTTTGTTTACTAGATCAAGAATAATATTGCTGTAATGAATAGACTTCATCAGAAATCCATAATCTAAGAATTAGTCATAATTTGTAGAAAATGAATTTTATATGTATATCATTATAAATATTTTTTGAGGCAAAAGATGCCTAATATTCATCAGAAATCCATAATCTAAGAAATAAAATCATAATTTGAAGAAAATGAATTTTATCTGTATGTCAATATAAATATTTTTTGAAGCAAAAGATACCTAATATTTTTTCAATTTTTCTTCTGTGTCATGATCAACAGGAGTTTAAGTTTTTATTTCACCACAATAGTAATCAGTACATCAATGTGAATGGTATTCTGCTTATTTTTATAAACATAATATTTGTAACCCAATATTCAAAGATCATATTTGTCTACAAATGATTATTAATAATCATGTTTTGTAGTCTCTTGTAACTAGCTACAAGTTAAAAAGAAAAACTTTATAATAATGTATAGACCATGCTAGAGAAGGAATAAATTAAATTCTAGTAATAACAATAGAATGTGTCAATACCCTCTGTTATATATTTTACCTTTTTGTATAAATAAAATAAAAAGAAAATCATAATAAATAATATATTTAAATAAAGGGGATTTGAACCCAGACTTAACCTAGATGTATTTCAATATTACATATTCAGCCAGTATTCCACCCATTTCTCTTCTGTGTATTTAAATGGACATATTCGTTTCTACATATGAGATCAGATCGATTTAATGTTAACATGGATATGACTATAATATTGGCATCATCAAGGATTTTGAGCATTCCATTGTCAGATTTTCATTGATTATGGATAGCTGAAGAGGGGAGAGGATTGAAGCCTATCCATTGAAGGTTGCAGCCAAGCAATGATTATATATGTGGTAGATGGTGATCTGGACCAACTGTTGAGTGCTAGTTCAGCATGAAATATATATATATATTGGAGATCATTTATCTTTTTTGTATGTGTGTGGTCATTTATATCAGTTATATTGGATAAAGTGGATGACTGTAGTAGGGGGCTTGAAAGTCTGGATTCAAATCCTCTTTAATTACATTTAGGTTAAGATATACATTATACATGTATTTCAATATTAAATAATATATTATAATTGTGTTAAAGTGGAAATAAAATAGATTGAAATTTGCTTATTTAAAAGAAAAGATACCAGGTTTGCTAAAATTAATCATTAAACAAAAAAGTTTGTTTTCAAAGCGAATTCAAATTTATGAAAGCAATATACCTCTCTCCTTTATTCAGCTTGAGGTGTTGGAAAGTATATATTTTGAAAAGTATGGTTTGAAATGCAATGACGATTAATTATAAATTGGCTGAACTAATTGATTGAAATTAGAATGTATCTGACTAGCAGAGTGAAACGGGAACTTATAGTAGAAGCTTCATACTTTCCACAGTGAAGTTAAATACAACAACTTTTACATTTGCCTGTGAGAGAAGAATACCCTCAAAATTGAAACAAATTAACTTTGAAATGACCCAACAAGTTGATTATTTGATCTGCTTCAATATGAATTGCTAGTTGTTTCTCTGCATGTGTTCATCTCTGCTCTAATATGTAAGTCCATAAATGAGAAAGTTATAAAATCCAGCCTTAGTCTGAAGAAAAAATGATGTTCATTGTCATTTAAAAATGTGTTTTCCTTGATCAGAGATTGGAGTGACAGTTGTTGACTTCCTCCTCCAAAATTCTAACAATTAGTGATGTTTAACATGTAAATAGATCATAGCAAAAGAAGAAACATATTAATGCTGGACATCGTAACTGTGAAATTAAAGAAATAATAGAATTTACCTACACAAGAACAAAATAAAGAGATTTTGCATTCATGAACAGTCTGAAATAAAAAGAAAAATAATTGGCAATCATATTTAGAAAGAAATGTATTTTTAAAAATCAACCTGCAATACTGAGACTTAAAATGGTTCAACCAATTGATAACTTTTCTATAATTGTGAGAGAAAAAAAATCAAATCTTTTGAAAGTCAGAAATTTATGAATAAAAACAGAAAGAAATCCATTAAGATTATTTTGATGTATATATCACATGTGAAAATTACAAACTAATTATGATATTGGATTATTATATTTTAATCTTATTTATTTTGCTTTAAAGTGAATTACATATTTGCTTATGTAAATATATTGATTTAAGTGAAAGAATATATATATAAATTTTTTTATCAATATTTATCCTTTTAATGAAATTTATTTGATTATTAATTTTTTTTAGGCTTGTAATTAAAACTTTGATCTAGCACAGAGTGGGAATGAAAGTGAAAAAATTAAAGTATAAGAAATAGAGTATAATGGAAATTATTTAAAATCATTATTAAGACAGGCTTTAACCTGTACCAAATGCACTTTGAAATTTATATTAGTCAAGTAATATCTTTATTTTGCCGATAGAGCAACCTCTCAAACCATGACACAAGATAGCGACTTTTATAAAGATAAGAGCAGCTGTCTTATCTTTAATCTAACTTTCCACTTATATATGCCAATCTGAAGCATCTTGATTTGGGTATGTGAAGCTGTTGTTCTCTCCACTGTTTAAGTTCACTATTTCTTATACAAATTAATATTCGCGAAATCTTGCAATTTACGTGTTAATATTGCGATCTTTATACTGGAAATATATAAACTATAGTAAAGTTGTAATTATTTATTAAGTGCACAGGAAGTATATGTAAACACTTTTAAGACAGGATTTAATCTGTACTAAATACTCCTTGAAATTTATAATAGTCAAGCTATATTTTTATTTTGCTGATAGAGGGACCTCTCAAACCCCGTGACAAAGGATAGTGACTTTTATAAAGATAAGAGCAGCTGTCTTATCTTTAACCTAACTTTCCATAATTATAACTTTACTATAGTTTATATATTTCCAGTAAAAGATCGCAATATTAACTCGTAAATTGTAAGATTTCGTGAATGTTATTTTTTATAGGAAATAGTGGCCTTAAACAGTGGAGAGATCAACAGCTTCAAGTTCCTAAATCAAGATGTTTCAGATTGGCCTATATAAGTGGAAAGTTCGGTTAAAGATCAGAAGGCCGCTCTTATCTTTATAAAAGTCGCTGTCTTGTGTCGTGGCTTGACTATTATAAATTTCAAGGCACATTTGGTACAGGTTAAAGCCTGTCTTAAAAGTGTTTACATACCCTTCCTGTGCCTTTAATAAATAATTACAACTTTAAGATCATTATGTGAAATGCCTTATTTGTATAGTTATATCTAGACATTTTGGTAGATTTTATTGTGACAGGTGTCTCCAAGCTACTGTGCCCCTGGGATTATTACCAATTAATAAATTATAGTTTGAATCTGAATTTCTGGTCATTTCTCAAAGAAATTATGAGGTAATGCCATAATGGGTCTTGGTTAATGGTATCGGTTTCAAAACAAATGTGAAATGTCCAGAGTGCTCAGGTCTTTTAAATAATATTCTCTTTATGTTTAATTATATGGATGTACTTATGCTAGTTATATATATATATATATATGAATGATGATGAGTAGGAAATATTACTGGCACTTGACCAACATTATCAGCTATAGGCTCAGAAATTGATTAAGTTCTTCAGTATGTTCATTACCAATTTTTGGATTAGGATTTATGACAAATCCCATTACAGTATACATACTAAAATTTCATTAAAAAAAAAAAGGATGAAATATGATGAGTGTGGTATAAGTTGTATATATTAACTATGATTAATCAGAAAATGTGTTTTTCAAGAAGTGAAAGAGGAATATATGTTATATATAACTATTTTTAAAAATAAATTCCTACTGTGATTATATTAATAATTAGCCATTAAGCTAATGCACATGCGCTTTGTGGATTTTTAACTATAAATGAATACTCTCACTTTCCAAACACAAGATAAAGTCTTTGTGAAAAGATAGAATGAATCCATGTATCTTATTTACATATGTTTAATTTCAAATAAGAATGAGTTTTGTAAATTCTAGAAAATTTTGCAAGTGTCATTCATTCAGGCATAGTAAAAGTAATTTAAAGTGATACTTAACATCTTCATGCTTTCATTTCCAAATCCTTAAGATTTGCCCATACATAAATGTTTGGGTCGAAAAGATAGATGGCTTTATTCTGTCTTTTCACAAAGACTATCTTGTGTTTGGAAAGTGAGAGTATTCATTTATAGTTAAAAATCCACAAAGTGCATGTGCATTTGCTTAATGGCTAATTATTAATATTACAGTTTATACAACATAGTGCTATATAAAATAAATATCTTATTTACATATGTGTAATTATATATATGTAAGATTATTTTTAGTTCTTTTCACATTCTGTTATAAACGTTTTAAATAAAAAATAGATTTGACAATTTTTTTTCCTTAATTACAAATCTGATTTCCAGTAGTAGTTTTTTCTATTATAATTTCATTATTGGAAATTATTATTTATTTTAATTTGAATTCTGATTATATATTTTTTAAATAAATAAATAGATATATTAAAATCATTTCTTATTGAAATGTGTATAGTGTTATGAATATAGGTATGTGAGTATAGATGTGTAGGTGATATGGTTAATGTAAATAAAGTTTTATTAAAGAAAACAATTATGCATAACATATAATTATTCTATTATTCACTCTAGAAAAATTTGCAAGAAATGAGCATGGACTGAATTGAAAATATTTCATGCAAATACTTTATGCAAAATAATTATATGAGCACACAAAAAACAGTGAGTAGCAGATGGAGTAAGTGTAGTAGGCAAAAGCTCTATTAATCTGATGCATATTTATAATTGTTTCAAGTAATGTATATACAGACATAATATATACACTGGCAATGATATTTAATATTAGAGACTGTTTTAAAGATTAATGTTTAGTTCATTTACCCATATATATTGTAATGGAAATAAACTGGATAAAAAGCTGGCCAACCCATAAATGAAAACAGATTTAGGCCAGTTAATGTAATGGTACATATTGCTGATCACAAACAATAATAAGTATAGGTTGATTAATAACATGTCCCATAAATTTAGGTAACTATAGCTTGTTGTGTGTGGCATACATATAGTGAGTTTTACCTGTTTTAACAACAGTTATACACAAGCATAAGAGATGGTGATCATGTGATATTTATTGGTTTAACCAAATTAATGATAAATAAAGCTGATTGTTCAATAAATGCTCTACAGATTTGGGTAACCATAAATGTAATAGAAAATATAACTGAACATGGCTAGCTGCGCTGCAAGTGCCTCATAGATTTGGGTAACCAAAATGTAATAGATAAAATTATAAACCAAGTAGTTTCCACCACTTATGCTTTATATATTTGGGCACTCCAAAATATAATGAACTAAGTGCTGCACTTAATCTACCAAAATATAACAAATAAGTTGAGCCACAAATGGTTCTGAAGATTTAGATTTACATCTATAATGGATTCATAAAATTTGTAAAATGCCAGTGAATCCATAAATATGTGCCTCTGCTCTGCAGAAAAAAATAGAATTCAATAAATGACTTACCTGCTAATAAGGTATCGTACAGGATATACATTACCTGCTAATAAGGTATCGTACGGGATATACAGTTAACTATCTTAATAATAAAAAATAAATTTTGTAATAAAATAATTTTGTATAATAGAATTATTTGTGCAAGAGGTCAATCTATATTTATTTCGATTAACAATAAAATATAAATTTATTAAAGCAAACGTTAACTCGTTTAGGTGGCTAAGACAAATAACAATTTTAATTCAACAATTGCAACCTAACATCAGTCAATATATATTTATAATCTATGTCTGCCAGATTACGATTAGTAAATATGACCTAATTAAAATCATTAACTCATATGTCTGCCAGATTACGATTAGTAAATATGACCTAATTAAAATCATTAACTCATGCAATCATAAAAGAGTTAATTACAGAGTCTCACAAAAAAAAATGTAATGGAAGTTTTGTTATTATTTTAAGTATTTATTTTTCCATGTATCATATCTTTCAAATCAATTAATGCTTTTTATAATAATGAGGCATGGGTCCTCGAAAACGTTAAGCCGATAAACTTTAATACTAATTAATATCTTCTCTAATTAACAATTATATATTTTATATAATTTAAACTAAATTACATGGAATATTGGTTATGTTTTAAATTTAAATTTGTTTTCTTAAAAAAAAAAATTTAATAATTGATGTAAGCCTTAATTGATTTTACTATTTAAGTGGATATCGAATGATAAAATAAAACTGCATTAATAATTAAAATTGTTAATAAAGATGGAGATTTTGATAGATATCTATTGGTAAGTTGCCATTGTGCTCTTAATTATTATTATAGTAAATGAAAGCTCTCTTGAGTAAATCAATTAAAAGAAATTTGTCTATTGGCAGTTGTTACCAAGTTCCGCATATGATTTCAGCCTAAACTCCATTATACCATGGCGTTTTTGGCACTACCATGATAGCAAACACAAATGTAGGAATCCATGAACAATTTTAATTATTAGATGGTGTAGTGATCAGATTTGTACATTCACGCAACAAAATCCAGAGTCCTGGCAAATTATACCAAGGCTGATCTAAATGAGGGGTTGAGACCTCTAATCTGATCGCACCTCAGCTCCTCCACCAACACTCCACGAGTTACTACCCTATGAATGACATATATGAGGCTACTCTTGGAATTTCTTAGTTCGCATGCCGGCAGTAGCAAAGGGTGGAACAAGAGACTGTGAATATTAACCAAATTAATATTTTAAATAAACACACACATCTATGGCTTGCTAGATAATGCATATATTAATGATTAACACTAATACTAAGAGACTTAACTAAGATTTGAGATTAAGAGATTTAATTAAGATTTGGGATGGATTACAAATGAAACTCAACACAGTTGTTATAATTTACTATATTTTAATTAATCTATATAAATCAAATAAACGAATGCATTATAGGATACACGCAGGTGTAAACAATGATGAGCGATTTTAAGAACATAATCTCATCTGATGCACTATATTTAAAAAGAGTTTACAATTTTAATAATCTACGGTTTCCTATTGTGCCTTAATTTTACTATGCCTGACCTATTAGAGTTGCAACAGTTAAGTTGCTGCAAGAATGATGATTTATCATTATAACATTTAATAACATTTAACGAGCTGCAATAAGCTCTCTATGCAGATCATATACGTATAAACCAGATTACATATTCAGATCAATGATGAAATATTCCATAACAGTGTGGAGGGATGAACTGGAGCTTTGTAGTATGACTTCAGATACTATGGCATATATATATTACAAAAGATGTGCGCGTCTCAAATGTAGTTACTTGGGGGATTCAGTACCAAGTACTCTGTTCCCATGGAACATACAACTCGCGAATAAAGTGAACATGTAATTCGGTGATTGGAGCAGCTTATAAAAACAATCTGGACCCTCATGTTCCAGTTCTAAAGAAGAGCTGTTCGAACTAAGGAGATGGAGTGGCCATCAAAACCAGAAGCCCATTCATATAAAAACATACAACGAGGCATATACGCATGTATTTGCTTCCTAAAGACACATTGGCCATGCTAAATATAATATTAATTAATAACTTAAAAGTACGCAAAATTCTATAGTTTCGTTCTGTGAAACAACCATATGCCAGTTCATAATTAGCATTCTCAAAACATGCTAAAAAGTAATAATTAAACTAATCTAACTTTATTAGCCAATCTGCGTAGTTTATAATATAACTAAAAGAAGGATAAAGCCTATCTGGGACTTAAGCAATATGTATAAAATGCTCTATAACTCATTCTTGCATTTATTAACTAATTGCTTGATTAGCTTGCAAACCTAATTTTAATGACAACAATAATAATAAGCTAAATACAATAGTTTAACAAAAATATTTAGGTTTTCAGAGTGGAGATTTGAGTGGGTGTGCTAAAGAGCAACATTATTTAATTAGGAGAGCCTCTAATCATCTCTTCTCAAACTTTATTCATAAAATCAATCTCTGTTCTAAACTGGGCATAGCATAAATTATAAAATAAATAAATATAAACAAATAAGAAGGCATGACCGCAGATTAAAAGATAGAATAATAACTGAATGAGTTATTATTAACAAGTATTTAGAATTTTATATTTTAAGTTCATAAATAGGCAAGTTTACAAGTATTAATTTTAAAAGTTAAATTATATTTTCAGATTGAAATTTAGCTTTTAGTTTAAATAAGAAAATAGTTTATACTTTGTGGCTAATTATGAATCAAAATATATAAAATGCGTTAACATGCACAAGTACACAAAGCTAAAAACAAATAAAGCAAATATATATTATTTTAATATCTATTCATTAAATGGCTAAGCGCTTTCAAGGTTCAAGCCCTCACAATCATAGCCGTATTACAAAATATAATAAATTGACTCGGAGTGATGCAAATGAAATAATTATGCATTTATTAAAACATTACAATTTAAAAGTTTGTGCATGATTAATATTAGTTAGCTTAAGAGTTTTAGAGATTCATTTATAAGTTTATAGAATTATTTTTAAAGAGCTCTGTGGGAAAATTGTTACTGCATCTTTGTTGAAGCTCCTGTAGTTGGTCACCATCATTCTTGGCTGGTCTGATCCATTTCTGATGCTGTCTTCTTAGCAGGCTGTGGGGCTTGAACTCTGGCTTGAGCATTGACCAATTCTCCTGAAAAGGGAGTGGCAGTGGTTGCTTTTACCCAAAAGTTTTCATGGTAGAAAAATTAATGAGTGAGCTCTCCCCCCCCCAGCAAAATTTAAAGTTATTTATACTTGAAAAATAGGTAATTCGAGCGACCTGATTACAACTTTTTACAAAGTTTTCTTAGTAATTCAAAATGCATAAAAATGAAAACTTTGGTCATTTTTTTGGCGAAACAATAACAGTCAAACAGGTCACTCCTTCTTAGTTTTTATTTTTGAAAGGCATTAAAAAGTTTGATTAATTACTTGCAGATGGTTTTCTAAGAATTACAAATTTTTATAACAACAGCTAACTTTTTAAGTTCGTAAACATTTTAATGTATATGTGTGTGTGACTACCACAGGAATTGAAATTTATATACGAATGTCTTTTAATAAAGAGTTTCAAACTAAAAATGACACAATTTAAATTAATTTAAGAGTTGTAATGCTTTTAAATCTATTGCATTACAGCTTCTTTCACATATACATATAGGTAATTACACACATATAACAGTGTTCATGCACTTAAGTTATATCATTTTATAAAATTTTTAAATTTATAACTATGCATTATATGCACACAAATATTAATATGATTATTGGACATGGACACCTATACTAATACCCACACATACACGTAAATATACACTATTACATATTAATTAAATTATTAGAAGCTTATATATGTGGAGTGGGATGGATTTGAACTGGGGAAAAAGTACTACTATGGAACATAGTAGGTGAAATGGGATGATGACTAAATAATACCATTTCAGTGGTATCCAATGATTCCTCTTATCGATATTACAATCCATGACAAATCTGATGGTTTGATAGCTTTATGGCAATTAGCATAGCATTTATTGTTATCCATTTCATTTTATTCTTAAGAATATTAAAAGATGAAGTTTATGTTATTCTTCTCTTATATGACTTTCTATTTATAGTGTATTATTTTTCTGCTATAAATCCAGAATCTATTAGTAAAAATATATGAAAATAAAACACAAATTTTAAAGAAAAAGTATGTGTTCTTCCTGAGTTTGTTTCTGTCATCTACTAACCAAAATAACACAGTCCTTTTTATTTTATTAGTTTGTGAACATGAGATTCTTTGTTATCTTTAATAAAGTCATTGTTATCATTGCATAGAAGAAAAAAAAATTATTTTTAATTTAATAAATTGTTTGCTCATTTTTCAATTACTCAAACTATAAATGTATTTACTAAACTTAAGACTTTTGTTTTTTTTATTTATTTAATCACTCATAAGCTATAAGGGAATAATAAATGATGATATATGCATATCACAATATATTTTTATTTATGATTAAAATAAACTCATATTTGTGTTGTTTGTTTATTTTTATGTGATCCGGTTGGTTTGTATATATCCCTGGGATATACAGAAGATTACTGCAGTCAATGGAAGAATCTAAAATTAATAGTTTTCTGCAAAAGACTAGCATTATCATTTTCATAATTGAAAAAATTGCAATAATGTTTATGAATTAAATAAACTCCGATAATAGCATTTCACAATAATATTAAGGAATTTGATGCTAACAATACAGCAAATTAGTGCTATATATGTGGTGCACATTGAGAAATTATGCTCATTAATAAGATAGAGGATGATAATCTAAAGGTGCTGTGGTTGATGGGCAAAGATGTTCTGCAAATAGCAAAAGTGACAAAACTTTACGAACCAAACCCTTCAGATGACATAGCGTACCTCGAGCTTGAATAAAAGTTGTTTACATGTGTCATGTCTGCATTTTAGAAATAGGACAGAAACACAATGAAAAGTATCCACATTGTGATATAGCACTGCAGGAATTAATGAAATATTATGAATTTAGTGTTAAATTAGAGACATGTTTCCTTGGACAGTAGCTATGGGGGAGGGGAGAGATGGCCAGAAAATTATGGCAAGTTCTCCTCGATGAAATAGCTGTGACATATAAAGAGGTGATGGAAATTGTAATACAAAAATTACTCATGGAAGAGGTTTCAAAATAATAGAAATGTAGCAATACATAAAATGATAATAAATAAAGCCAATATTCAGATCATGAATTGTCAAAGCCATAATGAAGTGTTTTATAAGTTATTATCATGGTGAGATGGCTTTTAAAGAGGCACTCTAAATTCAAAAGTGCTAAATGCCATACATGTGGGGGAAACAGATCATTTACAATGTGCTTGTCATATAAAAGATAAAATTAGGAAAAGGGAGTTATGTGCTGAAAATATTTACTGCATAATACTTACATAATTATTCTATTAACTCTAGAAAAATTTACAAGAAATTAGCATGGATTGAACTTAAAAATACTTTATACAAATTAATTATATGTGGAGTCCACATGAAAAGCAGTGGCAGACTGCATTAAGTTTAGTGGGCAAAAATCATTGTTTTACATTAGTGACTCTCCTTAAAGATTAATGCTTAGTTCACTTACCTGTATATATTGAACTAGGTCCAATAATAGTAATGTTATTTAATTGAGATTAAACATCTTTTATAATAATTATAAAAAAAAACACGTGAACAGACCGGCCCTTCAAGCAGAAGGGAGAATATCATTGATAGCAAAGCCATTAACGATACCCCTGTCAGATCGAGCTATGCAAAGCATAACATGTTAACATTTCCAGACCATGGCCCGCCTCATCTGCTGGATTCAAACCTCTGCCATCCAAAGCATTTTATTTGGATCATAATACGTAAAAATAATTATATTTTTAAATTAATAGTGATACAGTGACAGAATGTAGACCAAATAATATTTAAGAAACATTATTTATGCACACATATTTAATATAATATAAAATAATAATAAGTTTTACATAAGAAAATGTTAAATGATTATTTTAGGCTATAATAGTCTGCTAATTAAAGTTCATTTCGTATAAAATAAAAGTCTAGTCTGTAATCAGAATATATTTAAAAATATCTTTACCTAGGTTTTCATTTGCTTTATTTTCCAATCAGTTGGCCTTTTGTTTCTCCATCGATGACTTCATGGCTTTTCTTCCAGGTTTATGTTGAATAATGAGAGAGAGAGATATGCAGCAGCTTGTACTTTACAATCTCGCATTGGTTCCAGGTACTGATACAGACAGGATAGTTGATGGCTGAGGACTTGGAGCATGAAACCATGTCGGACACTTATAGCTTATGCGGCCTCTCCATTAATGTTGATCGCAGCAGTAACGACTAGATTACTACTGCATTTATAGTTTTCGAATGTTTAGATCTCTGGTTGTTTGGATTCTGCATTCTGTCCGAACTGATTTACATATTGAAGACCAGAATGAATAGTGATAACAGTATTAGCAATCCTGACTATATCACAAACCCAACTGACAAACAATAACCAAGATGTAACTTTTATACTTTTTTCTCTTCAATTGACTTCCATAGTTTTTAATGTTTATTACACTTAAATCTATTTTTAATTAAGATCATACTTTACATTCGTTTTAATCTAATTTTTTTTTAGGTTAATCCAATATCTTATTTTCCAGGAATCTTGTAAACTTAATTGCATTCCAAAGCCGATTAGATATTTTCACAAAAAAGTTTCTTTTATAACAAATTTTAATATTTTACATTTGTTTATTTTTAGCCATTTTATTTATTTTAAAAAGGAGAGAATAAATTTTAAACTTTTTTATTTTAGATTTCACCTAAGATTTATTTTATACATTTTATTCCCCTCACTTATCTTTGTTTTATAAAAACAAAGAGAGTTTTCTTTATAAAAAAAAGTTTTTAAATCTTTCCCTACTCTCATGCTAACAATAATTTTATTCTAAAAAAAAAAAAAATATGACTCAATATTTTTATTTTTACAAGTTTGCATTTTAAAATCTATTTTAAAAATATACTACTATATTTTTATACTTTCATTTTATTAATAACTTAATCATTTATTTTAAATAAAAAATATGTAATGTGAGCTATATGTAGTTTTTATAACACATACCTCACATTTGCTTTACAATATATATATATTTGTTGATGAGTAAAATACTCTCACATTTATTTTATAACCAGTACTATGTTAATGAATTTTTAATTTTGAGTTGTATTTATTTTTAATTCTACTTTTTTAAATTTTAACTTTTATCATAAAGATTTATTTTATTTTAAGATATATATTTCTTAAAACAGCTGTATGAAATTTTTAAACTACTCTGGAATATTTATACTATCTGCCAATTTTTTAGAAGTGTTTAATAATGGAAAGATCCTTTTAAACAATTTTCATACTAACAAATGGCTATTTTTGCTAATCTATAAATTAATATTTAAAAGTTAAAGAAATGTATTCTTTTTTTTTATTACTATTATCTACATTTAAAATCAAAATTATAAATATTCTTATTAAATGATTATAATTATTTAATGAAAATTAAATCATTATCAAATTTTCAAAATTATTAAGCTTTTTGTATTCTGTAACAGAAATTTAATAAAACAGTCTTCTTAATGAGCAAATGATTAGTGACCATTAAGCCTAATCATAGTTTTATATTTTTATCTTTAATAACAATTAAATCTAAAAACTTCTATTTTGTGAAATTCAAAGAATCTTCTTCAATAGTTACTTTAATCTTTAGTCTCAAAGTCATCTGATCCAATAAAAAAATATTCAATTTATCTTTTTTTTTTCTCTCTTCAAAATATTTATTCAGGTTTAATGTTATGCAAGTAGATAAAAGTTGTTGTAATACATGATATTTATTATTTATGTGTAAAGTGTTGACATTGAAACTAGTGTATAATTTTGTTTAAACAGTCTTAATAAGTGTGTATTAGTTTATTGAACTATTAATGGTCCTGTTTTTTCTTGCTTTATGGGATTATTTAGACATCGAATAAGATCCAGGTATTATTGTGTCGGTTTGGTGAGACCATGACATCGTCTCTTTTCTTTAGTTTCTTTATTGTGTTTAGAAAGCATTTTGTCTCATTTTGTTGAGGAAAGTGGAAGATTTTGTGGCATCTCATCAGCCATAAAGCCATTGTGATGAACAGTGACAGTCTTACCGTGGCAAAATGTTTGGTTTGGATCTAAGGTAATTGAGTAGTAGTCTATTTTTGTCCTTTCATAAATGTTTTTTTTTTAATTATAAATATGCAACTTTTTTCGCATTCATTAGTGAAGCTATAATTATACTTAAAATAATGTGTGATCAGTCTGCTTAGCGCTTTCGAGATTTAATATTGGAATCTCATACTCATAGCTTTGAATGAATACTGTTGTTATTTATTGTACACATATGCAAATGAGTTTGAATATTTAATTAGCCCATTGTTTAGAGAGGGCAAAGCATGCCTCTCTTTTATTAATGGCACTGGGATCATTTGCAATATAAAAAGCCTCTTTAACTTTTCTTTTGGCACCACTCTTCTCTGTACAAACTATTTGGGCAGAACTAGGTTCAAATACATGCTGCTTGGTGGTTAGGCCTGTGCATGATCTAATTAGATGGGTAAAGGTTTTCTCATCTTTTCCGCATAGTTGACATATGGGGTTTAGTTTTGTGATCCCTCTTCTGTAATTCAGGAATCAATTCATAGGCATGGCATCCATGTTTATTTTGATAGCAAGGTCAAAGTATTTCTGTTCCATGTACCAGAACTTGAAGAGACTTGCTATCTTTTGGTTTGTAATTGATAGTAATCCTTCTATTCGTGATAAGCTCGGAAAAATGAGGAAGTAGGCATCCCAGATTTTTAATTTGTTTATGAATGCTTGCTCGGATTAGACGTTTTTTAAGATTATTAATAATTGTGTCTAACCAGTTAATTTTAAGAGGTGGTGGACGATCTGTAGGTGGAACCGGGTTTAGAACGACTTCATATGTAGATTTACTTATCAGTTGACTTAGAAGGCTATGAGTCTTTTGGACTTCATGGGCTTTTATGGAATGCAAAGACATTTACATTTAGTTTTCTTGGCCATTGCATTATTTTTATGCTGAGGGAGGCTTTTCAGAATAGTCTGGCTATATTGTTGATGAAGGTTTTGGTTAGTTTAATGATAGGAATGTAGTAGTTAATTTTAGACATAAATTTCATATTTAGGAGAGCTACCTTTCCTTGAAGTGATAGATAGACTGTTGCAAGTTTTTTAGTTAAAATATCCATTGAATTGATGATGGAGTGGTGTATATCTCTGGACATTTGGGTTGCGGATTTTGCAATTGTAAACCCAAGAAATTTTTGTGTTTGAACGGTGTATTTAGAATGGATTTTTGTACCTGAGTAAATTTTCCATGTGGCTGATTTTAGATTGTTTATTTCAAGACCTGAAGCTTGGTAGAACTGATCTAGAATATTATATAGTTCTTGGAGCAGTTTTGAGGAGGGAAGGAAGATAAGAACATCGTCCATGTATGCAACAGTGTTGATGATTTTGTGTAGTCTGTGGCAGTAGATTCCTGGAAGTTCAAGGTCAATTTTCTTTAAGAGAGGGTCTATATATACCATGAACAATATGGCACTGAGGGGGGATCCTTAGGAGATGGAAAGATCTGGTTTAAACGGCTGGGATAGTTTCCCATTTAGTGAAATGGAAATTTCTCTATTGTTTAGCAGGTTCTGTATTATATTTATTATGGGTGCTGGAATGTCCACGTCTTCGAGAAGGTCCATTAGTGTGTATATTCGGACCAAGTCGAATGCTGAGGTGATTTCTAGCTGTACAGCAATCGGTTTAGACTTTCTTGATATTCTGATTTCGTCTATAAGGTTCCGGACTATGCTTATGGCTACCATTGCAGAGGATTCTTTTCGAGCGAATTGGGATGCTGTGGTTTGGGATAGAATTTTTTCTTGTATGTTGTCCTTTATTATGGATTCCATTACTTTGATCAGCAATGGAGTCATTGATATGGGTCTGATGTTTAAAAGGTCATCAGTCTCATTGTTTTTTTTTAAACGGGACCAGTCCTATGGGGTGTAGGTTAGGGATAACTCTTCTGCATTCTGCTAGATGGTGGAGCATGTTCTTAATTATAGGGACTGAGAACTGGCTAAGGTGGGCCAGTAGAAATTTAGGAATTCCATGAATTCCTGGGTGGGTGTTATTTAGGCATGGAATTAAGCTTTGCTAAAATCGTAGCTTCTGTAATGTTGTGTTCCAAATGAGGGCTAAACTCTCTTTCGTTGTTTTGCAAGTATTGTATTGGATCTTGCAGGTTTTGTTGGAAAAAAAAGTTTTATTTTTTCGATCATTGGTGATCCCAGATAAGATGAGCCATTTGTATTGATTTGAGAGGGCATGAGTTGTTTATTTTTGAGCCCCCCCAGTGCCCATCTTAGATAGCCCCGGGTCCAGGAGTGCTGACCTTTTAGGAATATTTTGGATCTTTTTATTGCTATGTATGCTGTAATCTGCTTTTGCTTTATTTTATATTGTTTCTTTAGATTCATTAAGGTTTGAACATCATTTAAGTCAATGTTGGGTGCTTTTATTTGTTTACTGAGAGAGTCCAGTTCATTCATAAGCATAATTGGACCTTTTCTTTTCCTTGTATGGTGAACTATGAGAGCTTGTAGAATTTTAATCAGTGCAAACCTGTCTCTTTTACAGACCACTGTGCGCTAATCATAAATATAGATATAGCAGATGGTCTAAACACCTTACAAAAAAAAAAAAAACAGGTAAGAATGATCACCAAAGAAACAATTACAGAAGCAATACCATCAGAGGCCTATATTTATTTTAATAAAATTTTAGACAGACCAGCCGAACAAGCATGGTTTGCACTGATTGAAATTCAATTTATCTTTATTAATAACAAACAATCAAATTACTTATCTGACAAAACTTAATAATAATAAAAAACAATATTGACTAATGATACTACTCTCTAAAAAAATAATATGGATAGAGCATATTAATAGAGAAATAATTATCCAATAATCAAATTTTTAATTTTGTAAAACATATCTAAAAAACATTGAATTGTCTAATAATAAGAGCATAAAAAATAACCTTAATTTTAGAAGCAGAAAAATATCTTCTCAAGATGGGAACAAATACATAAATCCTTTTTAAACTTTTAATAGATTGATTGATGTTTTTAATATTTTGGCTACTAAATACATGATTTGATAAATACTAAAACCATTCTATGAAAAACTTCAAATAAGGAAGATACAGAACAATAATAAATATTTTAAAAACTAAATTAAAAGTTCAAAAATTTTGTTAATCTCTTCTCTTTATAGAATCAAAAATATATTTCATGGAACAAAAAAATGAGATTACTAAAGAGTGCATTAAATGCAATATAATCACTAGAATAAGATTGTTCTATCATAATATTTTAAGTTTTTCATTGCTTTCATAATTTATATTTTCTAATTATTTCCATTACTTAAATTCAGTACTATCTAACAATGCAATCTGACTCTTTCTTTTTATAATAAAATTATATCATAGCATTTTTTTTTTTTTTAGCAAATAATTTTCAGTGCTTCCACACCAATTCCCAATTGAATACCAAACGCTTTTTTCAATTTATAAAACATTTTTCTCTTTACATCTAATTTGGGTTTTTTTTATATATAAATATATGATCTAACATATTTAATTGAGAAACTATTCTATTCTTTCCAGTATTTTTATTATTGTGTAGTTAGTATGCATTTCTTTTTGTTTCTATTCTTAAAAATTGATGAGACATCTCAAGAATATTTTTTTTATATTTCTCTTTATAAAAATGATATTTATTAATTAGATAAATTTAAAATGCTTCTCTATATTTTATCATTTCCATATTAATTCCTCTTCAGTCAGGTGTGTTCTATTCTGTGTTGTATTTCTATCGGAATCTTCATTGATATCATGTTCTTTTTTCATTTAAGAGATCCTTATAATATTTTGTTTGTTTCTTTATTATTTCAATCATAGTCATTTTCATCCTACAGTGTCTATCCTTAACTCTGTTATCACTCTCCAAGAGTTTGAATTTTAGAATCCTAGCTTTGCTCCAACTTTCACACATTTTATCTGCCATTGTTCATTTTTTGTATTTCCATTTTTTTTAAATCATTTGGTAATTTTGTTTTGTTCTACCATCTTAGAATCAATCCATCTTTGATATGCTTTCTCTTTTCTCTCACTTTTTTTGTAATGTCTTCTATGTTCTATTTACTATTATTTTTTCATTTTAGAATTTTGTCATTTTAATTTTTTTTTTTAATAATCAATTTTTTCCTGAATTTCTGTCTTCTATTAATTCCTTCTCCATTTGTTGTTCAACAATGTAATGTTAAATTTTCTCTTATTGATACAATTTTCTATTCTTTGTCATTTTATTTCTTCATCTTTCTCTGGCCAAAAACATATAACCTTCATTAAATGAGAATGCTAAACAAATCTTATGATATGATAATTTTACTAATCCTCATTTTCTTACATTAATACATATGTAAATTTGAATATCATTCCACTATCTAACTTTTAATGTATTCAATTAGTCTTAAAATAAACTTTCCAATGGATTGTATATATGTGTCTATCTAAAAGAAAGTAAAAATAATAAGATATAAATTATAATTATTTTATTCTGAAAAATAAGAACACCATTTTATAAAAGGCATAATTTTTCTATATGTCTAAATATATTTAGAATTTTGTATAAATATTAATAACTGTTTTTTACCTTTTTTTTTTGTTCATTCACCATTTGAACAAAGGATGTGAAATATCCATTACAAATTATAATTGTAGATTGAAGCAAATAATTTTGTTGTTTCAAATTACAAAATATCTTGGTGATAAATTGCTTTGTTAATGATTTTTGAGTTGCTATAATTTTCACAATTTCGCTCTTGTTTTTTGAAAATTTTAATAAACATGTATACTGTTAATTTTTATTTTTAAAATAAATGTATTTTTTATTTATGTATTATTATGAAAATTAATTTAAAAAATTTTATCATTGAAATTTGTGCATGGCTTATTGATCATTTTTAAAAAAATTGACTGTTTTTTATTTTTTATTAATTAGGAATTTTAATAAAAGGATATTGTAATCAAAATTTGCAAATTTAAATTGTTTTTTATAATTGGGCAAAAATCTCTATTTTTTTATGTTGTTCTTGTTTATTTTTGATTTTTGTGATTTTTAAAGTATAGCATTTTCTTTGAACTTTTTAAAGATATAGCTAAATATGCCCAAGTCTTTCCTCTCAAAATTTTTTTTATAACTGTTTAATTATTTTTTATTTGATTTTTGTAATATTGTTTTAGTTTTAAAAAATTTATTTAAAATATGTTGTCAATCTATTAATGTATTATTTTTGATTACTGCAATAATTGAGATTTGTATATGCTTCATTTCTGTAATTAAAAAAAAAAAAATTGTAAGTAGTTTAAAAATAAATGTTTTAAACAATTTTAATAAATGAAAAGTATATATATATAATTTATATACACAGATAAATGTATATAGTATAATTAATGATACATTTATTTTTAAAGTATGTTAAAACAGTATGTGTTTTTTATTAACAATAACAAAGTGGAAATGAAATTGCTAGAAAAGGTAATTCAAATGTTTGTAAACAGATTAATAAAGTAAGGTGATATTTTAAAGATAAAAATTTGTAATGATATGATTGGGCAAATCAAACTGCGTACTAAAACAGAGATCAGTCATCTACACCAATCGGTCGAAGGATTCAAACAACTACAGATAGATCCTATATTTGCTGATAAGCCAGGTCAAAACAATATAAATAGGAATTATAAGCTGTTTTATTATTCTTCTGTATATTCTGTAGATTCTGTTTATTCTTTTGTGTGCTTTTTTAGTAATCCAGCTTGTCTTATTTAGCCATTGTGTTTTTCATATATATCTTAGTTTCAATGCCATGCAGAAGTAGAGAAGCCTCCATCTGCTTCACTCTGATCAATTGGCGGAGTGAAGCCATAGTCCATCGCTGATTCCAGAAAAGATAGTCATCAACTAATGGAGAAACTTCTTGAACATCGTTTCAAGTACATATATGCTGTATATGCATAAAGTTTAAATGTCCAAAGCTTCAGTGAGAAATCAGCCAGTCAGCAAAAGAATAAACTGCCACCGGAGATATTGCATGAATTTTAACAATGATCAAAATCTAATGTCATCATAGCTATGGTTTAATAGATAAGGTCCGCTGAAATATACTAATACCTAAAGAATGAACTCAAACTTTTACTGGTGAAAGGAATAGGTATGAACTTTAAAAGAATATTATAAATCTCTAGCATTACTATTATTTATCTCCTCTCTTATGAAAATAATTTAGTCAGTAATTGTTTGTTAAATCTGTTTATGAACAGGTATGGCAAGAGATTGTTGTTTTGTTCTCTTTATCATGCCACAATTTAGTCGGCAATAATTTTATATAAAACAATTAAAGTTTATTATAGTAATTTCTAGCCATGCTTATGATTTAGTAATCTCAATTAAACCCTGTCATTTCCACTTCATTCACAGTGTAAATAACATTTTAAACCTGTAATTTAACATCCTGAATCAAGTTCAACCTAGCTGCATAGACAGTCTGGATTAAGATAGTTGTTGATTGTATATGAATAGTTTTTAGTTTTAAGCAAACCATTATTCCAGTCTCGAGAAAGAATAATTCAAAGTATTCACTTAAATTAACTGCTTTAATTTAGGTTGCCTTTGTTTATGGATGTAACACATTTGTTTATTCTATTTATCTTAGATGATTATAATACCATTTGCAATTACTGGCCTCTTACATTCATTATTTTATTTAGTGCAATAGAATGTGGTAAACAGAAATTCCTACCATACATTGTCTGTCTTGTCTTCATACATGTTTTGATGTGATACATATGTCTCTGTCAGTCACTCATACGCATTGTACTTTTACTCTGAGCAGCAGTATGCAGTAGAAGCTTATTCCTACTATTTGTGTATACCTGGTACATGTATTTGTTATTGTTCAATAGATTAATATAATGCAGATTTTATTTTCTATCTTTTACATTTTCTGAATTATTTCGTTACTTACCTATATTAATGCCTGAAATTAATTATAGCAGTCAGTTATTTAGCTAGTTTGTAGAATAATCTATCTTTATATCTAGTATTAGCATATCCTCAACTTGTCAGATTGTTAAATCTTAAAACTGTGATAATAATTACTTGTGATCATAAGTCTATGCAGTGGGTTGATATCTTTTCACAATCATATAAGAATATATTATACTGATGTATATAATATTATCTGGTGTAAAATTTATAAAACTAATAAGTAAAATTAATAATAGAATTTATAAATAAATAATTGTATGCACATGTCTTGTGGTGTATTGAATTTAAGTATATACATAAATACATTGTAATGTCTCATTATTGTTTTAGCATTTTGTCATTAATTTGCAATCAATAGTTTAATTAGACCAGGATATGAGTCTTGTGTGTTTAGCTGATTTTAGCAGGCTATAAAAGAAGAAATTGTTGTTCTGTGATGTCAGAATCTAGAATGCACATGCAGATTGCCCTTAGGTGATTTTCGTGTGGTTTGTACATTTTGCCAGTTACAGTATATTAGGCAATCATGATCAAATCATACGATTATAAAAATAGGGACTTCAATGATAAAAATACTCAGTTTTGCTTTTACCATGTATTAAATGTTAAATGATAATTATGAAGTTGTAAAGGAAAACATAAGTATTGTATTTTAATAGCTTTTGTATTATAATATGTTTGTAGTGTTTGTATTTTCATGTCATTTTGATTTGTTTTGACAAATGAATGTTCATAATTGTTATTGTTTTTTTACTTTTGGAATTAATTAAATTTTGTAATATATTAATTTAATAAGTATGATGTACAACCAGTAGTAGATTTTTGCAAAGGTATATGCCTTGAGCCCACATAAAAAATGAGTGGAGGGAGCAGCAAATTTTCAAGAAAATATTTAATTTGTCTATAATTTTTTCTCTTTTCTTTAAAAATATCATTCTATGAATAAAGTTAATATGCTATTACAAGAAAAGATTGCATTCTATTAGGCAATTAAGTAAATAATTTGCTGAATATTGCTTTCGACCCGGAGAAGGGTCATAATCACATGATCTTGAGATTTGCTGCTTAATATATAAATATGTAATTTATTACTTTATATATAAATACATAATTTACATATTCCACTTCCAGGACAAGGTTATGCAGGAGTCTTTTGTTTATCACATGGGGGTTATTAGTGATAAATGAGGCCTCTTCAAATTTTTTTTTCTTTTCGCTGTCTCAGCACAAACTACAAGGCTATGCAGAAGCATAGCCTTGTCCTGGAAATGGAATACGTAAATTATGTATTTACATATCAACCAATAAATTATTTATTTACATTTTAATCAGAAAATATCAAAATCATGCTTACTTTAATATTGACCACCAATTGGAATGATGATCCCTCCCGGTCAAAAACTGCTCGGAAAATTATTTAATTGTCTAAAAGAGTAATCTTTTTTTGTATTAACATTATTCATAGAATTATTTAATTTGTTTTTAAGACTTCAATAGTGGTAATTATGAAAATAATTTAATGAATTTATTACAGTGAGATATTTGTGTACATATTTTTATGCTGACATATCATCAGCATACATTTTTGTATATTTATGACAATATTAATTTTTAATGCGAGTTGAGAATGTCCTTTTTCAGTTTTAAACCAAATAAAAAAATATCTAAGAAATATTCTAATTTATCAATAATGTTTATTGAAAATGATATTATCCAGCTGATGGATTATGATAAAATTCTTGATAATTTTGTATGAAAAATGTGATAAATTCCATTAGAAAAAATATGTTTTGGGCAATTCATTTATCAAATGTAAATTAAAGATTGGTATATTGCATAATGATCCAAATTTTTTTTTAAAAAAAATAAATGAAAAGAAAGCTAGTAGAATTTGCTATTAGAAAATTCTGAATTATGAGTGTTTGATTATTTTTTATATTCATAAATGGGACCTCAAATATCTTTCTATCTATCTAGGCTCCCCAAAGGCAAAATTTACTACTGGATACAACATTAATCTTAATACCAAACTTTAATGTAATTTGTAAATCTAGAACTTTAATGTCATTTTTTTTGAAGTGGAATAAATAAATTTTGTCCAAAATTTTGGTTATAAAATCTTAAAATGCATATGTACATAAAGTAAAAATTACTGAAAGTTTTAATTAATATTTGTGTCATTTTTTAGGACTCCAAAGCTCATAGCCCATATACTGGTGTCTCTCAATTTTTGCCCACTACTCAGAAGATTGTTCAATTCTCAGAAGGCAAGGAACCTAATGTAAGTTTTATTAAAATCTTAATATCAAATGTGAATGTATTGTAATTATCGGCATATATATAGTATCTATAATTTAGATGGAATCTCATTTTTTAAAACATTTATTGTCATAGAATGCTATCTGTTTATAGCACATGAGTAGAAGGGTGTTTTTTTTCCTTCTAAATTACGTATATATCTATATGCGTAATAAACAATAAATATGCTGTAAATTAAAATAGCAGTCAGAATTGTAGATATTTTTGATATACTAAGCAAATGCAGATCATATATCTAAAAGTAAGGCACCACTTCTCTCTTCTAGATGGACTAAAAGTTCAAATATTTTGTAAACAATCTAGCTTTAGTAACTGAAATTTATATATTTAAAATGCCTGTTGAATTTGGTTTTAAAGTCTGAAATTATTCACATACAAATTAAGGTATTGTGATATTTTTAGTCATTGTTATTATTATTAAACATACCAACACACCATTCAAGCCAGAGTTCATTTATTTCTTATTTATATTGCTATCTGAACAGGCTAATATCCATACAGTCTAGATATAGTTATAATGTTTTAAGTTAAATAGTCAAAAAATCAATTTTTTAGCTCATTCCTAAGCAAATGTAAAAATTCATAAGGGATATCAATGGGCACCACTACCACTCTTGCTTAGCAACATTTACATGGAAGAACTTGAAACCACAGCCATAAATACCACTCCATTTCCACCTAAGTGTGGCTGCTCTGTGTTGATGATACATTTGTTGTATGACCACATGGTTAAACACAATTACAGTCATTCTGAATGCACATCAACAACATATTCCCTTCAATTGAATTCACAAATGGAATCAGAACAAAAACAAAAATTGACACTTTAACTTATGGACTATTATTGCTTATCTTATATATTTATCTTATCAGTTGAAATATTTACCTGCTATATGGGATTGAAAATGAGAAATTGTCTTTGTTCGGACAAAGTGTATTTGATATCCTGACACTGGTTGAAAACTTGATAAAATATTAATTTTTATAATTTTACATCTTTCAAATCAAGCGATAGGCTTTCCAAATACTTAAATGAGATTTAGGCCAATATTTCACATTTTATCATAATCTTATTCTGCCCATTTGAAGAATGTGATTTCACTTGAAATACAGCAATGATCTTTTTAATTGGATGTGGCTAGCAATTTTGAATTGATTATATATTGATTTTGCTATTGTTAAAGATAATATTTCTTTGTAGTATAGATTTATTTTTATATATCATATGAATTTTTGTAAGCCATATAGTTTGACAAATTTCTACATTTTTTCTGATTTATTAACCCTGTGTTTTGTTTGTTTTTAATAAAAATGTTTAATGGAATCTTAAGTGAAAGAATCACATCAATGATTAGAAAAATTATGTAAGGCATTTTTTTAGATCAATTTATTTTTAAATAGAAACTCATCAGTTCCTATTGATGCAATGTGTAAAATTCAAGATTTTGTAAGTTATAGATCATTGCAGTATGCATTCTTAACTTGTTTTCATCATACAAATTATTATTTGAAGTGCTAATTGAATGATATGCACATTAGGTTTTTTGCCAACCGTATTTTATAATAGTCAATAACAGAAGTGATAATATATATCTATATTGAAATAGATGTCATCTATTTTATGGTCAGCTATATGGTTTTACACATAAAAGGTGGTAAGCAGGTGATTGTAAAGTTGGATAATAACAAGTAATAATTTCTTATTAAAGAGATTATAAAAAAAATATTTTAGAATAATTTTTTTTGAAAATAATAATGTAATAGGTTAAATATTATTAAACTATGAAGGGTTTAAGTTTAAGAAAAACTAAATAATATTCTATAAATTCAATAGATAGGGAAGATCCACTATGCAAGAAAGATTATAAAATTATAACCCTTTACAGAATTACAGCTTAGCACTGCGTTTGACTGGGTCAGTCATATTTGTAGCACTAGATTAGCGCAGCACAAATATGTATACAAATGCATCCAACATAAATTCAGTATTTTTAGAGCTAAAGATCGACTCGAGTCACAATTTCAATTCACTCAACATCAAAGTTGTTTGCGCTGACGCAATGATCAAAAGAGAAAATACAAAGAGGTATGGTCTTTTGCAAATAATACCAACACGATAAATAAAGACTCATGTGTTGCATTATTACACAGGTGGTATATGTAAATTCATAAACTTGTATATTAATTAATCTCCAAGTTCTCTCTTCTATATATCTATCTTAGTGCTATGAATATGACCAGCTTGATCTAAAAGCAAGGCTAATCTGTAATGGAGTTATAATTTTTATAATCTTTTCTGCATAGTGGAACTTTCCTATCTAGGAAGGAAATAAAAGATAGACAGTGAGTTAATATTCTATAATATAAAGTAAAGTAATATGACTAATTTTTCTTATTCAGTGCTTTAAAATAACTTTTTTGGTAATAGTATGTACTGAACCCTACCGTTTGATGGCATTGTTTTTCGCCCAATGCACATCAATATACCGATTCACGGTCCATCTGTTTGTTTACATAATATTCAGCATACATACTATTACCTTTATGGTAATAGTATGTATACTGAACCCTACCGTTTTATTTTTTACGGTATATTGATGTGCGTTGTGTGAAAAACAATGCCACCTAGTGATGGGGTTCAGTGTACACACTATTACCCTTGCTTTTTAGAGGGTGGAGGGGAGGGGTTGTTTTGATTTTGAATAAAAGGCTTTTTTTTTTCCAAATATTTATTTATGCTATAGAAACCTCTATATGATAGCGAAAAGTTCTTTCCTTAATTTTTTGGCTCTTTTTAAAAGGACATAATCAGTTCGTTTTTAAAGAACACTTTTTAGGGGGGGGGGGGTGTTTTGATTTTTAATTATCGACTTCTTTTTTGATCTTCTTTTTGAACATTTATGTTACCGCACAGTTGTTTATTATTATTTTTTTGGCCTTTTGAAGAAACTCTTAAACACTTCTTTTTTTTGGAATAAAAAATATTACCTACCTAATTTAGATTCATGTGAACAACAAAAACAACAACAACAGTTTAATTTATTAAATCAAAAATAAACGAAACTTTGGACAAGTTGTGGCCGAAACAAGTAAAAAAAACACCATTTTTGGGGGCGTAAAAAAAAATACAGCAGACAAAAGTAACATGCAAATAAAATAACAGGAACCAAAACAAAAAAAAACAGTCACTTCAACATGCTCATCTCGCCTGTCCCTGTGGTCGGCAATTCATTCAGCTTCAACCAATTTTGACAACTTGCAGATGACATTTTACTGTTCTCGCATGGATTCAATTGTAAACGTGCATTTGCGTGGGAAATCAGCAAAAATTCTGCTGAAAAGAATAACCTTTTGAAGTTATGTGTAGTTCAAAACTGTAGGGAAGCGTGTGTGACGACATGACGTTTCTTAATATGGAATACTAATTCCACTACACTATCTAACAAATTTCCGACAATGAATTTTTGGAGAGTTTCGCTTCTTTCAAATATGGCCACCATCAAATCAGACCGTAGCGAGAGTTCAATAGCGCTCACTTGAGGAATACTGTCGCAATGCAATGGCGTAGTATTTCGTTATATAATTATAGAATACATCCCCCTCAGGTGGCCTGTACGGCTCAAACAATACCTATTGTAGAGTCAGCCGTAAGTTAAGGCCGCTAAAACAGTATATTGATGTGCATTGTGTGAAAAACAACATCATCAGGCAGTGGGGTTCAGTATACATACTATTACCACTTTTTTTTTTTTTTAAAGTAATCAATAATATAAAATATAGTTTAATAGTATTAAATGTAAACTAAATAACTAACATGACTTGCTTATATTAATTGATTTTATTTGTAAGTTGCATAATGTTTTATATAATCTATCTTTAAAATTTGAAGTTTAAGCATTGATTCTTTATTTTAATTAGCGATACGTTCAAAAAATAGCATGGTCAAGTTCCAGAGATCCAGGAAAGATTTTAACAGTCAGCAGTGTTTTATATTTTGAAATTTGAAGTTAAAGTATTATATTAAACTTACCTTAAAATAACCTAATGCTTTGGTTAGAGCATCAATTCTTCATTTTAATTAGAGATTTGTTTGAAAAATAGCATGACCATGTTCCAGAGATCTAGAGCAGATTTCTGCAGTTTTTCCTCTTTTTTACTTAGTCATCATAATGATGGTTAGATGAAGCTTGAATAAAGTGAGAATCCACTTTTTTTATTGTAATTTGATTAAAACATGAATCCACATTTTTTTCTTTCAAGAAAAACTACTTATATGTGTTTTCCTTCTTATTTTTGAACACCTTGATCTTGTTTTTAACACTTTTGATCTTATTTCTCACAGTTTTTGATAATCTTATTTTTAACACCTTTATTTTATTTTTGACATCTGATTTTATTTAAATTACAAAAATTTTAAAACGCTCATTATTTAATTAATTGGACTTGCAAAACATTGTAATTATTAAATTGCTTGAATTTTTCCCTTGTTTTCGAATCTCATATGAAAACAGACTTAATCTTTTTTAATTTAATTATTTAAAATCGATATGTTAACTGTTATTTTGCACTATATTTCAACATTCTTTGATAAGAGAAAGTTTTTCTTAAATTTAAACATTTTTTAACAAACCTTATTTAATATTATTTTACATGACATTTAATAATTTTATCATTTGAATATACATTATTTTAAACCATTTATAAAAATATTTATAAATTTCTGAATGCTATATCTGTTAGCATTCCTCACAACCTTGAAAACTTGTTCATTTCCATGTGGAAGATCATATGGCCTACATTGGAATTAATAAGACATTTATTTTAAATTCTCAAATTTTTAGACAAAAAAACCAACAAAAATGTTTGTACATAACTTCTTTTCTTGTCCATATGACATTTTGTAAGCTTTGTATACAGTTTGTTTATCAGTCATTTATATAACGTTTCTTTGTAGTTGTTTTGGTTGATCTTTATCTGGAGGATTTTTTTTTTGTGATACTTTCAGAAAAATCTTAATTATTGTGTGAGTGTTTGTTTTAATTTTCTCGTTGCTAATTAAAAGTGATATTCAGTGGTATTCTTATTCTGAACAATTCCCTGTAAGTACTGCCCATCAATATCCATGATAAATACATATGTAAAAGTTTGTTATGTACAAATTTAATGTTGAATTTAGGCTGTTAGATTTCTTTCTTTGGTACATTGATCAACTTGGGTGAGAAGTGCTCATTTGATTTTTGTTTTAACTCTTAAATTTATTTGTCCTTTCACTATCTTTTCCTCCCATTTTTCTGATATATCAGATCTTTGTTCTAAGCCTATAGGCTTATCTTCTGGTATTTGACTTTATAGTTTTAACAGTTCTTGCTCATTTTCTAAATTTTTTAATAATCTTAGTTTACTATCATTCTCTTATTTTAATTCAACAGACTTATCTTCAATCATTTGATCTTTTATTTTTATCAGTTCTTGTTAAATTTCTTCATATAGTTTTAGTTTATCTTCTTCCTCTAGTATTAATGTTTCAGGTCTTCTACAGTTTGGTCTTTTATTTGTATCCATTCTTGTTGAATATGAACTTTTTCACATAATCATATTTGCTTTAACTCAACAGGTTTATCTTCTGCTATTTGGTCTTTTATTCGAACCTGTTGCTTTATTTCTTTCTCTTCTAATAGCTTTAATTTATCATCTTCATTTTGCTTTAATGTATCAGATTTATCTTCTACCATTTGTTTTTTTATTTTTATCAGTTCTTGTTCAATTACAATTTCATCGTATATTTGTGGTTCATCTTCTGACTAGTTCTAATTGAGCTTGTTCTTCGTCTCATGACATTGGTTCTTCAATTTAATTAGAGATTCATTTGAAAAAATAACATGATCAAGTTCCAGAAATTTAGGATAGATTTTAGATCTGTCTTTGAAATTTGAAGTTTAATCATTGATTCTTCAACTTAATTAGAGATTCATTTGAAAAAATAATATGATCAAGTTCCAGAGATTTAGGATAGATTTCAGCAATCAGCAGTTTTTCCTCTTTTCTATTCAGTCATTATAATGAAAGTTCAATGTAGCTTGAATAAATTGAGAATCCACATTTTTATTGTTTCTTGATTAAAACATGAATTCAGATTTTTGTTTTCAAGAAAACCTCATATAAATTTTATTCTTTTTAAACACTGATCTTGGGTTTTTACAGACTTTGATAATCTTATTTCTAATACTTTTATTAGTTATTTGTGACACCTGATTTTATTTTAATTACAAAATTTGATTTAATTTGCAAATCTCTGTAATAATTAAATTGCTTGAATTTTTTTTGTTTTCAAATCTTGTGCTATTATTAACAGTTGAATGTATTTGGAATATTTAAATATAGTTAAATTTCTCTAAAGACATTCAATACTCATATTAGATCATGGAAATAATCCAATGTATAAATACAACTAAAACACCATCATCACAAATCTTCAAGTAAACATTATATCAAAACAGACTTAATCTTTTTTGATTTAATTATTTAAAGTCTATTTCTTAACTAAGTTATTTTGCAATACATTCCATACAGTTTTTGGTGAGTGAAAATTTTAACGTAATTTAAACCCATGGCATTTAATAATTTTAACATTTGATATTATTTTAAGACATATTCTATTTTATATAATATTTAAAAATTTCTGAATGCTATATCTATTAGCACTCCTCATAACCATGTGGATGATCACATGGCCAACACAAATGAATTAAGAAAAACTATTGTAAAAATGTAATCCCGCCATTAATAAACCGTAATACAAAAATGACTTTTATCAAATTTATTTATGTGATATTAAAATCTTACGTTTAATTTTCATAAAATCTTTAAAAAAAATTGTTAAACCAACCAATTAAAAAAAACATGGCCTTTATAGGTATATTGTTGTGTATTCGAAATGCAAGCACTCCAAATATCAACAAACAAAACAATAAATAATAATATTAGCCAAAAGTTATTGCTACATGCAGAATACAATATATAATATATAGTTCACTTTGGTTCACTTCCCCCGACGCACTTCACGACTGTCTGCTTACTAGATGGTTTCCTCTGATCCCACTTTTCCCAAAACTTTTGAGCCCGGTTCAGCTGCTGCATGCGAAAACATTGATTTCACACTAGAGCACTGCCCTATCACTTAAGCTTTTTCCTGCTACATGCACTTCCGTCTCTCCCGCTGTCCATTTGGTAACTCACTGGAAATAGAACGACGCACTTTGTTGCTCAAACTATTTATTTTCCTCTCAGTTGGCCTCCGGCAATCTAAGGTTCATCATTGATATTATGCATCTCAAATTCCTTTTTGTGTTTTTAATTACACATGCAATTAATTAGCATTGTATCAAAAAATATTTATTAGTAAATATTTCTTGGCATTTATCAAACGCAATGTTCTTATCGCAAATACTTAAATTTAGTCATTGATTGAATTTAACACTTATCAGTTAGCAATCTAATAAAGAATAAATATATTTCTCTAATATATTTTTTACTTTTTCTGGAATACAAAACTTATACTTGGATGTTAATGTAAATATTTTTTACAAAGCACTATATATATATATATTGTAACGGGCACACATGCCGTTCAATTTTTTTTTTTTTTTTTTTTTTAAAAAGTCAAAATATAAATGTTCGCAAATAAAATTTATTAAAAGAAAGAAAAAAAAGTATTTTAAAACTAAATTTTAAGAAAAAACTTAAAAGATTTAAAGATAAAGAATGTACAATAATTAAATTACTGTCTAATGTGTTAAAACTCAGAATGGAAATGATTGTTGGTTTTAATTAATCCAAAGTAAATGAGCCCTTGGGCAAATATATAATTAAAAGTCAGATAAGTGCTATAAAAAATTTTTTTTTGCATTACCCGTTTGTGGAAAGTCAACCAACACTTGGATCCTAATGAAAACCACCGGAACAGGAAACCATGGTCAGTGAATCTGAAGAATTAGTATAAAAGAAAAAAAAATTCAAATTAAGAATAGTTCCAGCTTGATTTTTGAGTAGGAGGGGGAAAAGACGCACTTTTCATCCTCCTGCTATTTTCAAATGAAGAGACTGTTGAAAGATGAATGTCACTATTGCAGACCCTGAATCATATGGGTACTGCAATAAAATAGGTCCAGGATCGAATCAGCTAAAGCTACCTCCGGATTGATAATTGCGGCATGAACAGAAGTATAAATAATAAAAGACTTCGTGGGAATTGGCACAAGGAACCGGGAGCTCTTCTAATGTAACATATAAACTATAAATTATGAATTCTAATCATTATAAACTTTTACTAAATGAACTTTGAATTATTTCTTAAATAATTAAGGCCTAACTAAGTTTAAATCATAAACTCTTATCTGACCAACATGGAAGATTAAATCAGTTATTAATATTTATTTTTATATATGTTTGCCAATTCAATTATTTCCATTTTCTTTATTAATATTTATTAACGAAATAAAAAAAAAATGTATTAAATTTTAAGTTGGGTATAGATAGCTGCATAGATTCATTATGTTGATTATGTCAATATTTTTATACGTGAAAATATATATATCAGTAAATATGACACCTCATGCTGAGTATCTAAACGTATTTACTGATATATATTTTAAGTTGTTGTTGACAATACGGTACTTAAGATGAATGCCATTGGGTTTACTTTATCGTAAATTTCCCTCAGCAATTTTCAATTTAATAACTTTATATTTAAATTCATTTATATTTATTCTAAAGGGTTTTGATTTCTGGCTATTTGTTCGTGGTTGGGTCGATGTTGGTGGAGGGATATATGGGTTTTTATATCAATGTAATGTGAAGCGTGTTTAGCATACAGGGCAAAGCCCATATGATTGCGTGACCCAAAGGTGTAGTCGATGCATTACAATGGATGTGGACGTATTTCCCACACCATTATTTTCCTTTTTACTGTGGGTGTTAATAGTAAGACAGCCAAGACCGCAATTCACCATTACAGAGAATTTTCAATGTATATATTTTCCAAGTGATTTCCTTCACCAGACAGATGCTCATTCCTGTTCTGAGCGAGGATCATTTCTCTTTAAATAATACCATGCTGCGTATGCACATTCCTGTCAGCGTGGTTTTATGCTAGCATCTTCATATTGCATTGGTTGCATCCGTATATATCAGGAAGTAGACATTGGTTTGGCTATGAACTTTTAGTCTGAGGTTGAATGATTGTTTTTGAAAAGTTTTTAACTGAGTAATCTATGTAGCTTATCTATACTCAACATTATAAAACAAACTTCTATCAACTATCCATTTGTGTAGGCTTTTATCCAAAGCATAAAATAATATTTTAACTGTAATCATAAACCAGTCATTTCTATTGATTTATTTCTTCTAATTAAAGCTATAATTGTTAATTAAAGTAAGTGATGTCATGTGTTATGTATATGTGTATGCGTGTACCTCCACACTTGGCATCTATCGGTAAATATGACACCTTATGTTGAGTGTCTTAATGTATTTGCCTAAGCCTCCCCTATAAGTTCATTATTTGTAAATGTGACACATCATGATGAGTGTCTTAAGGAACTCGAAGAAGAGTATAACCTTTTTTTTTTATACATTCCAATTAATAATAATTGAACTAGAATAATTCGTGGTGGATGGTTGTGTTGCAGATATGTATACATGTGCATGCTCATTTGGTTTTTAAATTATTAAAGCTTAAAATTTAAACTGGACGTAAATGGCTGCATGGATTCGTAGATTTTATGTGTGCAATCTATGTAGCATATTTACGTCTATTAAAAGATTAAAATGTATGAATAAGAATCTCCATCTGTGCGAACTAAACTAAAATTTAAATATGATAAATAACAAACTGCATTAAAGTAATAATGTTTATTGCTCCAAGTTCGACTTTGTATATGTGTGATAAATGTTTTTTGCATAATATTACTGGCAGTAGTTTATTTAATTTTTTATCTTTTTATTATTAAATATCTACATTAAGAATTTAGATTATAAATCTCAGCTACTCTTAGAGCTAGTGACATGGGCTAATGATCAAATATAAAATAAAATTGGATCTTAACAGTAAGTATCTGCCTACTATATAAATTTTCCAGATTCGAGTGGTCTGGTGGCACCCTTGTACGACAGATACAGTAAGACTCTAATATACCCCGACCGTTATAATATATACATATATTGTTGAGCATTCTATAATATTAACTGGTGCATCAAAATGATGACTATACTATCAATTATTAAATATTTCATGCAGTATATATATAAAACAATTGAGGCTTTTTCACAATTAATGGTTTCCTTGCCAAGACAAGGCTTCTCATTGTAAAAATAATATAAAATCTCATATACTTTCTTATCCTCAATTTCATCTAATATTTCTGTAATCTTTACTATTGTAATTTTATATGGAATTATGGATAAGGTATTATACATATTATACCGGTCAAAACCGTGTGTTCACTCAACAAGACCCAGAATCCAAGCAAAATTACAGCAATCCAGCATGTGCTAGATATGAGCCTGGAACAATCCTAAACTGCCAACATATTTACATGCACTCTGGGATCTCTGACTACATGAACAATGCTTTTGATGATACCAGTGAATTTCATTCTCACTCCATCCCATCTAGAGTTTAGGGTTCACACGCGACTTAAAACAACAGATTTACATTTCATTAATTAATATCTATTTAAATGTATTACAATTAAATAATGGTGTGGACTATACCTGACATTGATTGATAATTTAAATACATTGAAGATTTGATTGATTTGAACTGCAATAATGATAACTTCATGGCAACATAACAAGGGGAATGAATTTAAACACATAAAACTTTATAAACGAATAAAAGGGATTTATGTTAGAGATTCAGAATAATGATAAACCAAGATATTTTAAGTAATGATATAACATATATTTATTATACATATAAGTGTCATCATACAAAATATGTCAGTGTTTGTCTGCACGACTTGGTTATACATATTGGACTCGCAATTATGTAATTTAAAATTCATTAAGTAAATGAGATAACATTGTAATTAATCAATATTACAGCATTTCAATTTAGCAAGTTATTGCGATCCATTTATATCACAAATTAGGTTTTGATGCAGCCAAACATAATACATTCGTTTACTAAATATAAAAGGTTGGTTTACTAAATATAAAAGGTTGGTTAAACGGTCTGCCAAGGACAAATTAATAATAATCCATCATTTTAGCCCATAATAAAATTATAATTTAGGAAAATAATCTATTTTCTTTATACATATATTTGTAAAGTATTAAAGATTTTAAGACTTCTCATTCGATAATTTAATATACAAAATTAACAAAGCGTATGCCACACTTGAATGAGAAGCTATAACGATACACATATATATATATCATTGAATATGAGTGAGTTGCATTAGACTATTATTACAATTTAATAGAAAAAACAATTTAAAAAGAAAAGGTTTTATAAATGACGTATAAAAAATATTTATCAAATTAATATTTGGTTAGTGTGTTTGCTCCTGTAATATATATATACACATCCGAGCCGCACCTATATATTTTAATGTGAAGGGAAAAAAATTAATAATAAAAAAAATATTGAAAAGTTAAAATTTATAATTTTTAGGCACACTTCTCAGACATATATACATGAAATATATATACATATGTAAAGGAGCGGGGTAGGGCGTAGGGTTTGAATATAGGTTAGTTGATAGAACCATGGAGATCAATCTTGGGCTAAAATTGACTCCTTCAATATGTGCTATTTTATTTATACATTAATCTATTTACAATATTTAATATCTGCCATTATATTTATTTATAAGGATATTCATTATTATATATTATGTACATGTATTAAGTTCTCTTCATGAAGTCAGAATGGGTTACTATGCTTCATAATACTGTAACTAATTGTTATCATTGTCAGTGGTAGTTTGCCATTTTTTACACTCTCATAACAATTTATTTGAACATTCTTAATTATATAGCTACATCATAAATTTTAATGAATCTCATATCATTAAAATGTATATTTATTATTTCCTATTTGTTTATTTAGTTATAATTTTGAAGAATATATTGTTTGAATTCCTTAATATAGAGATTTTAAAATAATATTTATTTATTTTTTAGCCAGGAGATAGAATTATCTACGTTGCTGGTGCATTCGACTTATTTCGTATCCTTTGTATTTTTATTTATATTATTTATAAGCATGTGTATGCTTTATTCATAGCTCATATAAGTTAAGTAGATATATAAAAATTTAAAGTAAAAATTAGTAAAAAAAAAAAAAAAGGAAACTTTTTTTATGTAGTCTTCTTGAAAAAAAAAGTTTTAAGAATTTAATGTCAAATTTCTTTTCTACAGCATTTTCTCTAAAACTATGTAAAGAGGTTTTTTTTTAAAAAATACTGATTGAATATTTCTCCAAACATTTTTTTTTTTAAATTACATTAAGCACAGAACTTATTGAAATATATTTCTATTGAAATTTAATTGAAAAGTAGTCTGTATCTAACTATGAATAGTATTTATTGTTTCTATCTTAATTTTTTTGCTTTATGAAAAAGATTAATATATTATTCTATGTGATCTATTTATACTATATTTCTGAATATCTAATTTATATATATATTAATTTTATAAATTCATTTTTTCTAATAATATGAAAGAATGAATAAATATTTTTTGTTTTTGTAAACAAAAAAATAAAAATGTAAAATTGCAAATCATTTATGAAATATTCTAATCTATACCTTGTTGGTGTAAGAGAATTTTTATTTATAATATTTCACTGATTTGAATTGAATTAATACATATATTAAAGCAAACATTTTTATAATTTGAAAAATATAATAAACATATAATTTGATTCCATCTATATTGATTAAAAAGCTATTAGATTCAAAGTTGGCTTCTCACATTTTTATTTACCATTGTCACTGCACTTCCCATTTTTGAATTCATTTATGGATTTTATTGGATAAAATATTATCTCAATGATGTCCTTGATGAATTTAAATTCAGGTATTTAAGACATTTTAAAATTAAAATAAACAATTTTTTGATTTCCAAAGTTCAGAATATCCTTGAATGACCATATGTCTTACCCAGATGACAGCAGGTATGATCCACCTACTAATATTAATATTATCAATGCGTGTTTACATGGTTAGATCTGAAATTATATTCACACATACACACACACATATGTCATATATACAAATATATATACACATCATGAAAACTTGTTAGTATAACTTATAACTGCCATTTAATTAAATAAAAAAAATTTTGTTTATTTAAATCTTTTTCCAGCTTCAAATAATTTATTTGTGTAATGGATAATTACATTTGGAAGTTTTCTGAATAGAAGAAAAGTTTTAAGATAGTCTTTGTCAAATTGCAATTAAAGCACCAAATATGTAGCTTATTTGCCAATAATCATTTTACCAATAATTTTGAATCTATATTTGGAATTTCTTATCTGAATTATGGCAACTGTGGATAGTACCCATTGTGATTATTTTCAGGAATAAGCCCAAATTTTTATTTGCTGAACTATTGCATGAAAATTATTTAATAGAATAATAATATTTGGTCATATATAATTAAGGCGCAAGGGTTTAAATGCATTGGCTTTTCATTAAGACTGATAGTAGTATGATCTGTTTTTATAATTCTTAATGGGCTGCTAAATGAATTTAGATATTGCAGTCATCTGAGAAATATTAGTTTAATGTGATTTAGCAATGTCATGTTTGATAATTATAAATTAGTATTTAGTATGGAATCTAATATAATTTTGAATAATAAATGACAAATTTAACATATTTGATATTCACATTTTGAATATTAAAACAACCTTTTGGTATAATCAATAAGCTGATATTTGAAGTTTTTAGAATTGCTATTTCATTTTATTTGGGTACTTTTTTTGAATGTAGGTATTATATGGTCATTATATTGTTGACATAAGAATTAAAAATTTGTAATGAGACCCATAGTAGAAATCAAATAGCCATTAGACACACCATATTTACTTCATTTGTTATTAATATTTTATGTCCCCATTCACTTATGGATTCTGGTAGAGAATAATTATGATGTATATGTGTGAGGGTAAAGCATGGACTCAGTGACCATAGAAGCATATTTCCACAAAAGATGAAGCCACATCATAATTAAAATCATGCTGTTTATTTATATTATCAATGCTATAATACCCGATCACTTCAGATTAATCTGGAACTTTTATCATCTTGCTAATAATAATAGATACCATTTATCAATTAATACTCGATTGTTGATTATCAACTATCTAGGGGAAAAAAAATTAAACCTCTCATCAAAATTAAGCCCCAGATTATGAGCATGGAAGATAGGTGCATTTGATCATCATCATGAGGCTTTTTGTTGTATGTGTATACATACATGTGCTATTATTATAGCATTAATCACTATTTTAACTGTTAATTCTTTGCATTTATATTGGAAGAACAGTACGAATTATTTACCATATTAATGTCTACTCTTACTGAGAGAATTATTTTTTAGGTTAAGTCATGCTATTGTTTTTCTTTTATCTATATTTAAATAAGATTTGGAAAGTTTATTAATAGAATATGTTAACTATATACTATAATATAATAGGTTATGCAAAGAATTTTATCACTATGATAGAACTGTATAAATGGTAATCTATAGTATGTTTCATTATGGTCTTATAACTGCTTTGATAGAAAATAAACTTAATAAGTTTAACACTCTTTGGCCTTTTTTGTATTCCAGCCTGATAATAAAACCCAATTAAATTAAGATTAGCTAATCAATTTATTTGTCATATAAATATTTATGAAATTTATATTTGAATATGAATATAAAATAAAATAATTTTATTATAATTCTACTTTTTTTTTTTACTTCTTTTTTTAAAAAAAATATATTTCAATATTATCTTGGATTAATCTTTGCATAAACTATTTAAAATGTCTGTTAGTAAGTCTATGTAGAGTCTTGAGATTGTGTGAAACCAGTGTGGTTTTAGAGAACTAAGAAGGAGTATAGACACTTTTGTTGGTTTTTTTTTGCCAGGCAAATATAAGAAAACATCAGAATCAAAGAAGTGATTTATAAATTCCTTTTTTTCATTTAGTCAAGACATTTGACCCATTAATTTAATATATCTGTAGCACTGTTTGAAATTACTTATTATATAACTTCTTTATGATAGAATGATTAATACAAATGAAAAATTAACGAGATAGTACAAATTATAATTGATTCAAATTAAAAATTCTATCAACAAATCTATATTAAATATTTGAAATGAAAATTGATACTAAACAATTGCATAATAATACTAGCTCCAACTTTGTTTTTAATTTTTACATAGTTTTTGCAACTGTTTGGGCAACTTTATAAAGCAGATATCAAGATTTAGTACAGATTTGTTGATGGAATTTTTAATTTGAATCAATTAAAATTTGTACTATCTTTGTTAATTCACAAAATAATTTACAGAATGAACTTAATGCTTTAACTGTAAATACACAAACTTGAATGTAATAATTAATATTCAAAAAACTCAATGCCTTTATCAGTCAGTGATTTTGCTGGGATTGTTATTAATAATTATTGCATCTAAATTAGTTGTATATATAGAGATGTTATTTTATACAGTTTATTGTATGAAAATCAGACTTGGAAACTCTATTGATTTAATATAGAAGCATTAGAAAAATTTATTTAATGTTTTGTGAATTCTGAAAATATGATAAGATTATAAAGTCAATCAATTATATTTTTCATCTTGTTGAATGTGATGCTATAAGTCTACTATTACAAAACCTTATCTATGTTTGTTTGGACATATGAAATAAATAACAGAGTTTCTAAAAATATTTTAATGATGAAGTTGAATATGGTTTTCATAGGAGAAACAGCATTATGTTATAAACATTGATATGAAGATATTATTAAAGAAATGCAATTTTAATTGCTCATTAGAAGATATGGCAAGGTAGAATATAATGAAGAGTTACAATTAGTTAAAATGTTGTTAATATCTTTCAGAAAAAAAAGTTTCGTGCAGAAAAAGTTAAAAGACAACATCTCAAAATAGATATATTTTATATGTAAATAAACTTGTGTTTGTGATTCACTTATTGATTTGTATAGTCATCACAAAACTTAGAGGCAATTTTTTTTTGCTGTTGGAATGTCTATATTGATTTGTGAATATTTGCCTGGTAATTAGTATTGTAATTACTGAAATATCAATATTAAGAAAAGATTTGAGTACATTAATTTTGAAATCACTAAGTAGTTCATTTTTTAAACACAGCCACAAAAAAAATTAATTAATAATGAAATAAGAAGTAGATGCATATATTCTTAATAGCAATATTAAAAATATTTATATAAAAAAAAATTATAATAATAAAATGTATCGTAGATTATTCATTAATATTGTTGCATTTATTATTTTTTTATTACTTTAAATATTTGAAAATCTTTTATTCACTTATACTACTGCTTATTCAATTACTGGTGATTATAAATGGAGTTTATACTTATTTATAGCTATCATTTATGGACTAAATATATAATTCTAAAATAAAAAAATTTTCCTGCTTTTCTGCACTCATTCAAAAAATTTTAAAACATTTTTAATAACAAAACAGGTTTGAATTTGTAATAAAGAAAATTTATGTAAAACTGAGTGCTTTCAATACTGAGTAGTATCATAATCATAGCATTATGTGACTAAAGGAAGTTGAAATCTAGATTTAAAGGTACTTTTGAATATTAAATAATAAGTTATTACGAAATTGCATTTTTAGGAGTGCATTTACATATTGATGATGAAAGTGGTTACTACAAATGCCTTTTTTTTTTAGAAAGAGCGGTGCTAGAGTTATTTTTCTTGGTGGCTTGATGATCTTTAGCAATTGACCATGCTTCCTTTAGCTTTCTCTTTCTATCATCTCTCTCAGAACAAACAATGTCAGCCGTAGAGAGATCAAAGTTATGGCTTAATTGCAACTCATGATCCAAGAAAATGAGAAATATTCATTGTTTTTCCGGACCTGGTTGTACAAGTATTTATGCTAAGTAGTCTTGTAGATAAGTTAGCATAGGTTTCACCATAGTAAGACTTGAAGCAATTAGGTTCTTTGTAATTAATTTTGTGCATAATTTGATGTGAAACCTCTCTAGGTATTTTGTCTTTTGAATTATTTAATAATATATTTAAAGATGGAGGCAAGTGAAAATTGATATTGTATTTACTGGTACAAATGTTATTTAATTTGTGTGCAAACTTCGAAATATAAGGGAGACTAGATCATTGTTTATTGTCAGGTTGAATGTTGGGTGCAAGATTTTGTTCTAAAAATTCGCAATAATTGCAGTTATTTTTTAGGTCTTCAGTATATATATTGATGTTTCTTCTCCAATCAGCTTCGAATTTGCAAGCTTTAAGTTACAAAGAATTGGGAATTCGTCTGAGGTGATAGCACTCATTATCATCAATCCATCAATGAATCATCAAATTTAAATATACAAATAATATAATGAATGTGACAAACTATAAAATTATAAAAAAAAAAGATCATTAATATAATGAAAGGAATGTAATGAGCATATGAGATCAGCAAAAAATAAAACAACTATGAGTTTAGTCAACATTACAGAGAATAATAATAATCATTTTTCATCATGAATGATCAAAAAAATAAAATCAACAGTCAACCTTGTGACTGGATTTGAAAGTGGTCCACTATAGACCAGGCTAATTATTTAGTTCTTGTCAATAAACAATAATTTGGATGCACAAATTTAAGTGCTAATCCATAAGGACTTAACAAAAAAATAATGCTATGTTACAGAAACACACTGATCATAATCAATGCCTTCTGGCCACTTATGACTATTAATTAATGACCAACTATATATAAATTTAATTTCTAAAGATATAATAAAATGAAATGTAAAGTAAAATATTGTGCCTGGACTTTAAAGGGTATTCCTTTGCGCCAACCGGGATTATAGAAAAAAAATCAACTCATCTGGATGTCTAAAAATACTACACATACACCTCAATCTATATAACTGACCATTATGCACGAATCCAGCTCAGGGAGCAAGAGCTCTGTAACTTTTATTGTGAACAAGAGATAATATTAACATATAATGTTTTAAACCTAGTCTAGGATTAAATAAATTCACTGGAATAATGTAAACAAATATAAATTTATTAATTAGAAACAATAATGAAGTTCATTAGAATAATACAAAAAAAATATGCTATTACATTGTAATTTACATATATCAATAAGTATACATAAAACTCATCTATATATAAACTCTCAGATTTGCTGTATAATGATTTAAAATTGACATGTTAGAACTGTCATTAACTAACAAAATAAAAATCAATTTATCATAATAATTCATAAATAATGACTGATTTAATATATGTGGGTCTACATGACTTTGGCATTTATATCCTAAGATATTTCATTTGTCAAAAATAATAAACTTATTAAACCATATATTTTCACAAGGCATAATTAATTTAATGTCAAAAAACATAGACAAAATCAATGCACTCATATGTGCATATTACTAGTATCTTCTTACAAATCATTGTTATTAGTACATTTTAAGGAAAAGTTTTTTTAAAAAAAGCATATTGATTCTTCTACAGTCTTTCATAAAAGTTTTTTTTTCTTTTTAGGTTATTTTTAATTAATTGTAAACATTTTTAAAAATACTCTTGCAAGTTCTTTTGTTCTCTAATCTAGAAAGATTTTTAGAGTTTTTCTTTTTTACTAAAATAAAACTGGAAATAATTTCATTTAGACAAAAGTTATTTACTTTTAAATCTTGTAATATATGATTGGCAGTAATTATATGTTTGTGCTTCTCTGCATATAAATAATCAGCATACAATATAGCATGATAATCTTACAGCAAGCTGATGGAATCTTTTGGTAAACTGGTCCATTCTAAAACACTAGACTGGTTTATTGACATCTTTGGGAAAGATATAAATCTGGTACCAGTTGACAGTCATTAATTTGGTAGACTTCAGGCATGCCATATAATACACATATATGTGGGCTATGAAACAAAAAAGCTGGCCCTTGCTTTTATTTAAATTCAAACAACCATTGTGACATTAGCAGCAGCTGTACTTCTTGCCTTCCATTATAATTTCATAATAATAGTAATTTATCACTTGTGTCATGAATGATTCAAATTGTATCATGAAATTTAAAAAAAAACTAATTAAATGTAAGCAATGTTAATGACTTTTTTTAATTCACCTTAATTAAATTGCAAATTTTTGATCTAAAAGTATTTCTTAATCCTTTCAACAACATTTTTGTAGGATTTTTATCAAAATGCAGTATACAAGCTTTAATTAAAAAAAATTTTTTAATCCAATTAAAATAAATAGTGGAATTTTATGATTACCAATATATCTATTGTAGCATAAAAACATGCTTGTTTTATTTTCGCTTTTTTTAATCATCAAAATCAGAAGTAAACATTTTATAGACTTTTTTAAATTATTAATTTATAATAATTTTTTTTATTCAAAATCATTAATTATTTACTGTTCTTTTAGTGTAATATAATAAATATCCAAAGAAATTTGTGTTTATTTCTACTTTTCCTTTCAACTTTACTTATATGTATACAAGCACACACTACTGTGTTGTTGTATGTCATGAGACACAACCAACTCATATTCCGCTTCTTGGAGAAAAGGAAAGAAATGAAATACCAACCTAAAAATATTTTACATAATATACATGTGTAATCAACATAAGAACAATTAAAAAAAATAGTGGGATATAGAAATATGCTGACCATAGTACCATTAATGTACTGGCCAACTATAAATTTTCTAAAGAAATAATAAAATGAATTGTAAAGTAAAATGTAGTGTCTGTATTTAAAGGGTATCCTTTCATGCCAACCTGAATTATAGAAAAATAAATCATCTGGATATTCAAAAACAACAGTACATACATTTCAATCATATAAATGACCATTATGCATGAATCCAGCTCAGGGAGCAAGAGCTTTATAACTTACTATAAACAAGAGATAATACTAACACCTAATGTTTCAAAGCTAATCCTAAAATTAAATAAATTCACTGGAATAACTTAAATTAAATTTATTAATTAGAAACAATAATGAAATGAAATTAAGGTTTGCTAAGTCCGTTTTAAATTCAGCATTCTGATTTTCGTTAGAATAATACAAAAAAAAAAATGCTATTACATTGTAATTTACATATAAGTTTACATAAAACACTTATATAAGCATTCAGATTTGCTATATAATAATTTAAAATTAACATATTAAAACTCATTAACTAATAAAATAATCAATTCATTTTAGTAATTTATAAATAATGACTGATTTAACATATATGTGGGTCTACCTGACATGCATTCAAATATATGTACGCTCTGGAATTTATATTGTAACATTTGCATTATACACCTGGGTCTCGTTTTACATGATAGATAGGTTCCTTAGAAAACACGTGCAAACGAAATCGCGCAAAAATAGACGTAACTTACATTGAAAGGGGGGGATGCAGTCTGTGATTTTTCGAAATTCGCGTAAAAGCAAAGCACCAACGTAAAATTACTTTAAAATTCGTGCAAAAAAAAAAAATAAGGAAATAAAATATGACTAATAAAAAATTTCAAATTTGAAAAAAATTGATACAAGACAAACTTTTTTTAACTATATTATTTAATTTTATTCAAAATAATATATTTTTATGCATAATTTACTGTACAGTAATTTACATTTTTTATGCACGTTTTGATTATTATAGCTATTTGCCAAAAAACACGTTCGTTTGCAAACAACTAGTGCCAACTTCACACTCATCTTGTAACAGTGGTTTTCTGGTGACAATGTAATTAGCAATAAATCTTTGAGTCGATGATTTTATTAATTGTTTATGAAACTAACAACTAAAAATGAAATTCTTATGTCTTTAATTTTCAATTCCTTTTAAAAATCAAATTTCGCCATAAGTAATTTTTAAATTGTTAATTACAATTAAAAATCAGATTTTAATTTTTAATTGTCAAATTTAATTGTGTCCACTGCTATTACTAACCGTTTAAAAATAAACTTGTGGACACTAAATGATTAATAATTGATTACGTTTTTTTTTTAAAAAGCAAAAACAATGTGATTTAAAATGCAAAATTAACACGCACAATGTTTAAACAAATTTACATTATAATCTTGTAAAATTTAATATGTGTATACATAAAATGTGGAAATTATGGTTTTAATTTCATTATTGCATAAAATCTTACTATTATAAAGCACTGAAAATATTAAAATTACTAAGATGAAAGTCGAATTCCAATAATGTGCTATAACTTTCAATATAATGTAAGTGCATGAAATTTATTATTTAAAGTAATAGCGCATTATCGGAGCTCGACTTCCGGTGAAACACGAATCGCATAACTTCAAAATCGTGTTAAATAAGTCCGCGTAGACCCAGGTGTATATGCTGTAAAAACATACATATGTCTGCATTACATATGTTAATAATTTAAAAAAATAAATTATTAAGAAAAAGAAGAAAAAATAGTTTAAAGTAGATTTTTAAAATATCAAATTAATAAAAAGGAAAGATTGCATCATCTTTTTAAGAATAAATTGTTTTATTTAAGAATAACGTTGGAGAAAAAGAATCATGGCAGATAAAGATTTAAAACTTGCTCTTTTTTGTTAAAAAATAAATAAATGTAAAAGATTTTAAAATAAAATTTTCAATAGAATTAATTAGTAAAAGAAAATCTTATTAGTCTTATCGGCAGGAATGTACTTAAATTTTTAAAGATTCCTGGCTGATAAGAGAGACAAATCTAAAAAAAGATTAGATAAATAAAATGTAATTAAAAACCAAATTAAAATTATGATAAAAATTAGACAATGGGAGAATAAAATATAAAAGTAGTAGCTTGTCCATTGTTTTCTCGTTCAGTTGTTTTTTATCAAGAGTTGCTCACTTTTTCCAGTAGTTTGTCAGTTCATTGATTCCTTCATTATTGAGTTATTATTGAGAGTATAATCAATGTGATCCACAGAGAGCCAGTTTTTACTTGCTGTGGAAAAAGTAAACAGAAGCCATAGAAGTAGCAATATGCATTGCTAAAGTGTTTTAGGAGTATTCGTCTGGGCTTTATGCCCAGGTCCTCAGCTCCATCAACTTCTCTTGCCTGGGATCAATGCTTCAACCATAGTGTAGATACTGCTGCTTACTCTCATTGTTCACTAAAAGCATGGAAACTCATGAAACCATCACTGGAGATCTGAAAGGCCAGCCATTTGGAAAATCAAAACCAAAGGAAATATTTCAATTGCAGAAAGATGACATCTCATAATGGAAAACCTAGGTAAATATAACTTTTCAATCGTAAATTAAGTATCTAGACCTTTGTACAAGAAATTAACTATAACGAATGACAATTAGTGATATTGAGTTAATAATAATTATTGTATACTTATTTATTTTCTTTGTTTAATTGTACTATTATATTTGATTATGTGTGCACATGAATAAAAAGTGTTTACTTAAAGGTTTTGCTTGGTTTATACTTTCCCTCTTAACTTACCAGGAGTTTAAAATTGTAAATATTATATGTATTAGTTAGTATTGTGCTGGATCACCTGATAAAGATGTTTGAATTAGCCTGGATATATTTCAACTGCTCGGTTCGTGTGTCTGGCGTTCATGCATACTGGCTATATATAACATATATGGCCTGATGGCAGCTGAGACTTGTTCTGAAAACAAAATACTTTGGATGATGTTGTCCCAGAAGTATAGAGGGCGCTATAGGCATTTGTTAATTGAATGTAAATATTTGAAAACAGAAAGGATACATATAATGAAGTTGTGGAATAATAAATATGAAAAGAGTGATTATACAGAAAGTGAATTATTGTTTTTTATGCTGGGTTTCGGAAAAGATAAGGGGGATTTAGATATAAAGGTTATAGAGTTGACAAAGATATAGTTGTGGAAATGGGATAGAGCAGATTATAGGTGAATTTAGAGTGGGGAATGTAAAATAAAGTGGCTAACAGGTTTATCTGGGCATAATTGCTGAGATATTCTTGACTTTGTTTAAGGAGAAGCCTTAATACATCACATCACATCACATGGAACTGTATTTGTGTAGCCTCGATCTGGCCATACGTATCATTGATGGTTAATCTATCAGTGATATTCTATCCCTCTGTTTGAATGTGCAATCCGGTTCTGGGGGGAGGGGGTGTTAAATAAATATGAAAAGAAATGATTATAAAGCCAATCATATAAGTAAAATAATAAAATGTAATAAATAATAATGTATAATAAATATAAAAATATTACAAATGCCAGTTTACATAAAGTAGGGTGACAAAGGGCCCTCTTTTTTATCGGATTGTTATAATATCCTGGGATATTTCATTTGTCAAAAAATAATAGACTTATTAAACCATATATTTTTACAAGATGTAATTAGTTCAATGTCAAAAAATATACATAAAACCAATGCACACATACATTTTAAGGAAAAGTTTTTAAAAAAAAAGTATATGGTGTCTTTTACAGTCCTTCATAAAAGTTTTTTTTTTTTAGGTTAGTCGTAATTAATTGTAAATGTCTTGGAAAATATTATAGCACGTTCTTTTGTTCTCTAATCTAGGAAGATTATTGGAGGTTTTTTTTTACTAAAATAAAACTGGAAACATACCTTAGTTTTAGTTTAATAATTTAGACAAAAGTTATTTACTTTTAAATCTTGTAATTTAAAGATTTTAACTGCAAAGTTATTTCAATAAATATTTTACTCACTAACTGTATGCATTTTATATATACTACCAGCAGCAATTATATGTTTGTGCTTTTCTGCATATAGATTACTTGGCATATGACATAGCATGATAGTCTTACAGCAAGCTGATGGAATCTCTTGGTAAGCTATTCTAAAACAGTAGATTGGCTTACTGACATCTTCTTGGAAGGTATAAATCAGGTATCTCTTGGCATTCAGTCACTATAGTTTGGTATATGGGCTATGAGACAAAAAAGCTGGCTTTTCCATGTGAATTTAAACTACCGTTGTGACATTGGCAGCAGCTATACTTGTCTTCTGTTATAACTTCATAACAATCATAATGTATAATTGTTGTTGTCATGAATGATTCAAAATTCATCTTTTTATATTGTATTGCGGAATTTGAAAAAACAGTAATTAAAAGTAAGTTTTCTGTGTCAAGCGTTGTTAGCCGAGAGGTCATCGCAGTAGCCTTACAAGCAAGTAGTTGGTTGCAGACGGTTGTGGGTTCGCCTCCCGGACGATGCTATGACATATGAAAAAAAAAAAGTTTTCTTTATCTTTATTAAAAAAAAAGTGAATATTTTTTTTTTTTTAGTTCACCTTAATTTCATACCAAATTTTTGATCTAAAAGGGTTTCTTAATCCTTTCAACAACATTTTTGTAGGATTTTTCTCAAATTTCTTAATCTGATTAAAATAGGTAATGGAATTTTATCATTGCCAGTTATTTATTGTAACATAAAATCATGCTTCTTTTATTTTCTCTCTCTCTCTTTTTAATGATCAAAAGAAAATATTAAATAGATCCTTTTAAATGTTTAATTTATAATTATTTTAAAATTTTTGTTTGTGATTATTTCTACTTTTATTTTCAACTTTATATATATACATGTGCACACACTACTATGTTGTTGTATGCCATGAGTCTTGTAACAATCTCAATATATAAGTATAGAAAATTAAAAACTGCCTACCATTATACTCATAATAATAAATAATAATAATAATATTAACAACTGACAAATGTAAATATGAAGTATTTGTTCACATATACATAAAGAGAAGATTGAAGAATTGATATTGAAATAATTAATGTATATTTATTTTTAAAAAAACCCAAAAACTGAAGATTGATTTATTTTCTTTGATGTCAATTGTTTTTTTGTTTTTTTTACCAATTTTTGAATAAAGTTTTAAATATATATTAGTATTTATAAATTTTTTTAATCATCAAAATTTGCTCATTTTATGTAGTTTATTTTACTGACTTGAATGCTAGATGTTGGATTGTTAGATTTTCTAGAAAAAGCTCGTGCTGAAGGAGATTATTTAATTGTAGGACTTCATACTGATCGGGTAAAGTATTTGATATAACATTATAAATATTTTTGAATATCACATCTATTTATGAAACTATGCACATTTATGTATATATACATATATAACAATTGTGAATCATATCAAACAAACCATCACATAACTTTTCTAGCTACATTTTGTTTATATATATATATATTTCAGAAGAAGCAATTCATTTTATTCTATAGCCATCTATTGAAAATCTGAGTGAACACTAGATAGTAGAGCTAAATCAATGTAATGGTTTTATATATATATATATATTATTCTTTCCAAAGGTCAAATTAGCATAATTTATAGTTGCTGGTCTATTGGCAGACTTATATAACAATATGAAAAACAAAATTTCAGTTGATATTCCTAATCTTCAGAAATATTCTAATGAATTTAAATTAGAACTTACAAATCGGTTTCAAGTATTAGTAGATTTTGGACATGATTCAGATTTGAATGAAATTAATATGAAAATAACTGATACACTTTTAAAAACTGCAACAAAGATAGCTGGTAATAAAAAACAGCAATTGACCAATAAAATTTCTACTGAGACTAGAGAATTTATGAAGAAATATGAAGATATACAAAAATGATGCATTAAAAAGGATTGAATATCTCGAATTTTGTAAAATGGTGTGGAAAAGAGTTGAATATGATATAAGAAAGTATAACTGTGAACTAGCAAGGAAAACTGTAGAAGAGAATAAAAGTCTCAAGAGTGTAAAACAACATTTTGGTATTGGTAGGAAATTTATATCTGCAATAAGAAAAAAAAGATAGAATTATTACTGAAAAGAGAGATGACATCATGAAATGGGTAGAAAACTTTTATCAAGAATTATATAGTAATAAAGTACAAGTACTTCTTATATTAATTACATCTTCTGAATTGTCCAGAATTTTAAATGAAGAAGTGAGCTGTGCAATTAAATGTATGAAGAAAGGAAAGGCTCCAGGTAATGATAGAATTTATAATTGATATATTAAAAGAAGAAGGTAAAGAAATAGAAAAAAATTTAGCAAAGTTATATACCAAATGTCTAAATGATAAAGATGTACCAGATGATTGGAAGAATGCAGTATTAATATTAATATTTAAAAAAGGTGATAAAGAAGATATTAGAAATTACAGACCAATCAGCCTTTTATCAGTTTTATACAAAATTTTTACAAAGATAATTACAACTCATCTACAGAGAACATTGGATTTTCACCAACCAAGAGAACAGGCTGGATTTAAAAGTGATTTTAGTACAGTAGATCATATCCAGGTATTGAGAGAAGTTATAGAAAGAACAAATGAATATGAGTTGCCATTACGCTTTGGATTTGTAGATTATGAAAAGGCATTTGATTCTACAAACATTTCTTCAGTGATTAAAACATTGGATCATCAAGGTATAGATCCAGGATATTGTCATATTTTAAAGAATATTTATAAAAATGCAACAGCAACAATTAGATTACATAATGATACTAGGAAAGTCAACATTGAGAAGGGTGTAAGACAGGGTGACTCGATATCTCCAAAACTTTTTACAGCAGTGCTGCAAGAAGTATTTTGTGGATTAAAATGGGAAGTTAAGGGAGTGAATGTAAATGGAGATTATTTAAGTCATTTAGATTTTGTAGATGGTGTAGTTGTTTTTGCAAATAATGCTTTAGAGCTGCAGGAAATGTTGCAGGAGTTATCAGATGAAAGTAGGACTAAAAATAAATGTTAAAAAGACTAAAGTAATGTTTAATGGATTTTCTCAAAATATGACAATAAAGATACAGATGGAAACATAATGGATGAAACTAATCATAGAATTAAACTTGGTCGGAATGCTTTTGGTAGAAATAACTTGATACTAAAAGGAAATATGCCTATGTGTTTGAAAAGGAAGATTTTTAATAAATGTGTTTTATTGGTTTTTACTTATGGATCTGAGACTTGGACACTTAATATAAGAGCAATACAGAGACTTCAGACCACTCAAGGAAGTATGAAAAGATGTATGTTGGGAGTAACAAGAAGATATCGAAAACCAATATATAGGTAACAAAACAAACAGGTGTTACTGACCTCATTGAAAAAATTAAAAGACTGAAGTGGAGTTGGACTGGACATATTTCTAGAAGAGATGATAATAGATGGACAATTGTAATCTTAAACTGGGTTCTAAGAGATTGTAAAAGACCCAGAAAGTGGCCACATGTGAGATGGATGGATGAAATAAGAAAGTGTGCAGGGGTGATGTAGAGAAGAGAAGCTAAAGATCGGAGAAGATGGATTGAACTTGGAGATACCTTCATTCTGCAATGGATTGATAATGGTTGATGATGATGATGATGAAATAAGTTGGCTTGGATTCAAAATTTTAGTATTTAAATCTGTGCATGCAAATTTAATACTGTTTGCTAACAATGACTAATAGCCAAAAAACTAATCAAGATTTGATGAATATGATCATTTAGTGATCATTAATTACTCAAACTTATAATAGAAAGCGCTCATATACTGCAGTAGAGTAAATTACTGCTTCTAATACGGCAATTAGTTATCTGTTTAATCATATTGTATAAAGTTATGCACATAATGCTTTAATAAATTCTACTATAAATCTTTGATCATTATTAGTTTTGTGACTATCTTAATGATTTTATAATGAGATTTGTTGTCTTTGTAACATACATAAGGTGAAATATATCTTGCAATAAATATTATAATGCTGACATACTAAGTTACTTATGAAAATATTCATGTAATATTTAATGAATTTTATAAAAAGAAAGCTTTCTTAACAATATTGTGATACTTATAATATCTGATACGTAATATTAAATAGTGGTCGTTATATTAACAAGAAGTTGTTTGACAAAGAGTAAAATACCCGTCTAAAGCAGTAATATAAAAATAATTGTAAGAGTCAAAATTTGGCAGAAATGAGACAGAGATCTGAAGTTAAAAATAGTCATATGCTTGTATGATTGTAGCAATAATATATGTATTTTAGAAACTTTGATGCTGTATTCAGATTTTCATTTATTTTCTGCAAAAAAAAATGTATTATTCATTAGAATAATGCATTGGTAGAACAATCTCGAGTTAGATGCAAATCTATTCTGTAACTAGTTAAATTCATACTAGTAATAATTTTTTAAACTTGTTAGAAATTCTTTACAGAATTTATATTAATGAAAGAAATCTATCACATTTATTTAAATATTTTATCAGCTTGTGCAAATTATCTCAATAATATGACCCCCCCCCCTCATTTCTATATGTAAGCCTATAACAATATAAATTGCAGTTTACTGAATGTTGCTTTTAATATATATATATGTAAATTCTAAGACATTAATGACCAAGTGTGTAGTAATAAGTTTAGAAATTTTTCTTCACAATAAGTTGTAAAACTTGAAATTTTTTTTTTTTTAGTATTTGGTTAATAAATTGTAAAAGGCAATTTTATATCATGGTTATAAATAGATATTCCAATCACATTCCTTGTTATTGGATTGACAATAAATTTTAGTTAAATATTACAATTTTTCATATGAAGAAATTACATTGGTTATTTTTGTTATAGTCTTCTTCACCAACTTATTGAATCAAGACATTTTACTGATATGAGTAATAAAAGCCAGTTTTAACTACCACTGAAATAAATCGGATAGGAATGATTTAAAAATCATTTAATTTCAGTATGAAGATAAAAAAAAAAGACTTTTTTTTTTGCTTAGCCATAGTTTATTCGCTACCATAAATTATGTCACTATGCTATTAAGTTTTTCCAAGAAATTTTGAAATATATGATGACGTAATTTAAATATTTACAATCTTTTTTTTTTTAATAGCTTTAAATTCTTCTCTTACGCCTTACAAAAAAGTTTTTTTTGAAAATGAAATATGCAATGAACTTCAACAAGGCTTTTTTTTTAGTCACCCACCCCAAGTAATAGTGTCTTGATTCTGTCCAGAATCAAATCACAGGGTTTTTTTATTACCCTATATTTTTAAATTCTTACAAATGAAATAAATTGACATTTGTAAATGAATTAAGTCATTTGGACCATCAACCCCATTAATAAACTTTTTATCATTTGCAGAATTTTTTATGATCTAAGTAAAACTGAATTTCAAAATTTTAGTTTTTTATTTGCCTTCCATTAGGAAAATTGAAAAAATAATATATCACAAAATGCAATTATGCAATTCTTAACTAGTTTTGTGTTAGTTAGTGATTTCATTTTATATTAAAGAACTTCTTTATAGAAGCCTTGATATTGCTAGTAATAATCTCATATTTTTAATGGTACTGAACAAACTTTTTTTTTTTTGGTTTGGTTTTGTAAGATATTTACATTCAAAGCTACATAAATTCTACAATGATAGCTTTGTAAAAATTGGAATGTGATTTTATTTATTTGAAAGTTGTTTAATTTTTGAGTAAAATGAAATGTAATTGTGGTTTTATATAAAGTAGCTTTAATATTAGTGCATTCAAGCATGGCAACTGGTTTAAATTTTTTAATATCTGTGACATGTGAAGTAAAAAGAATAGGTAGTAAAATATAATGAACTCTCTAGTCATTTCCAAACTGTACTGAACGGTTGCATAAAATTGGCTTTGAAATGTTGAGAAATAGCACAGACTCTATAAAGATTTAATGAGTCATTAATGCTAGTTAAGATATAAAAACTAAATATGAGTTTGGGGGGTGAAGTTTTTCAAAAATAGTGGTGATTCAGGATAATTGATTAGTGAAATATAGATATTCTCTTCTCACATATTAAATGATCATATTTTAAGATTGATATAACTTATCGTCAATGTTATCAGATATTGAATTGAATTTATTTGAAGTTTTATTTTAAAAAAAAAAACAGATCATATGATATTCAAGAATCAAAGTGATGGTTTCAGCCATCCTTCTACCATTACACTAAGCATATAATTAATACATGATTTGTTCCAGAACTCAGAGTTTCCATGCCAATATTCATTCCAAGTATTAATTATCACATACAAAAATTTTATTTAAACGCAATTAAACAACTTTGGAGAAATATGATTAAATATATTTTTGTAGATAATTGTATTGCAAAATTGCATTATATTGTGTCAGATTTGTTATTATATCAAAAAGGAGTTTTCTTATATTATCATTTGTAGAGTGTGAGGTATCTGTAATTTTTTAAATTTAATTTAGAGCTGATGTGTTAGAACTGTAATTTTCTGAAGTTCTGATTAAAGATGAATCTTGCAGTGATTGGAAAGTTATATACAATTTATTTTTATTAATTCAATCTTTAAATAATGCAGTGATAAGAAGGCATGGCCTATCAGAATAGCAGATAAAAAGCAGCATATGTTATGAGGAAATAAATGAAAAGCAAGTTACATAAACAATTAGTCAGAATTTAACATTATGAGATAGAAAGTTGTTAAAGTGAAGATTGAAGTTTTCCATTAATAAGATTAGGCTTGGGTTAGTATCCAAATAATATCTGAGATGATTGTAGTTACCAATGGAGTAAAATAAACATTAAAATTTGTATCCCAATAATACAAGAAAAAATAATAATTTTTTGATGATTTTATGAATGAAAGAGTAATGAATTTTCATTTTCATGAGAGACATTGAATGATGTGTTGGTTTGCATTTATATTAAACTTAGTTGTATGTTGTTGTTTTGTTTTTTTGCAGAGATTGATTAGTTTATTACACGAAGAAGAGATTTCAGATCTTTAGCATTAAGTATATCACTTACAATCCATCCAAAATCTATCAATCATATTACATTTGAGAGATTTTGTGTTGACCTCAATTATTGATGTCATGAATTTTTATCTAATTGCTAATTAAGTTATGATATTAATATAAGAAATTGTTTTATGTGAGACAAATTTTGATCTTTTAGGTAGTTGATATCAAAAAATGTTATTCTGTGGTATTTAGGGAAAATTGTAGATCTTTTAACTCATCATATTGGATGAAAATAGTTGATTTTTTATTTGAAATGATAATATTGATTAAATCATGTTCAAGGCATGGAACTTCATCATTTAACAAAAATATAGATTGGCATTATCATCAAAGAAATTGTCCAAATGTAGGGCTAGTAGTCTAAATATAATAATTTAAGTCTTAAAGTGGATTTTTTTTCATGCATTTATGGCCCAAGCTATTACATATATTACATGTAGAGTATTTAATTTCATAGGATAATCTGCAATCAAGTATAGCATGGAAAAAATTACATTAATATCATTTGACCCAAAGGAATAATGGAATGTATTAAGAAGGATTATATATAAGGAAGCTCAAATCACACTTTTCTTTATTTTTGCTGTAATATCCTATAAATACAATTTATTCAAACCGCTTCAAACACTTTTTAGAAAAACTCTTTATTTGCTCTTAAGAAGACTGCAGGTCAGTCGAAACGTAGGTGTGTGTATATATATACAAATAAAGAATTTTGCTAAAAAGTGTTTGAAGCAGTTTGAATAAATTGTATAAGAAAGCTCATTAATGTCTTTACTAAGATGAGCTTCAACTTGAGCTCAAAACTATTAGTTTTAGTTTCATAATTATCTTTTATTATCTTCTGCTCTGTAATATAAATTAACTTATTATTGTAATTTAGATGTCTAGTCTGTTGAATATAGTTAAAAATTACTGGGATCTGCTAATAGGATTTAAGTTGTTAGGATTTGACTCATTTGAAGAAATGTTATTTCGTTTAAAGTGTTTAGATATTTAGAATTGGGGGGGGGGGGTAAAATGTAAGATCTTTGTAAAAAGTTAGAATTAACACATTTCTATTTGTACTATTGTTTTATACAACATTCACTTATAGAGGCTTTTACTAATAGTACGAATCAATGAAGACAGTATCATCTAATAAGCTTTTGCTAATGCTTAACTATGGATGAAAAGTTTTTCTTGATATATTTTGTTTAAAAGAAGAGACATTGGAAGTAGCTATAATATTGTATCTGCTTCTCAAAAAACAATATAATTGACAAAAAGCACATGTATTTGAGAAAGTACGTGCATGCATAATTTAATCCAAAATATATACATTTGTTTTTCTCAGTAATTAAGTGATTTTTTTTTTTATCTTTAGATTGTAAATCGCTATAAAGGGAGCAATTATCCGATAATGAATCTCCATGAACGAGTGCTTAGTGTTTTATCATGTAAAGTAAGTTATGTTATATGTATTATTTTAATTATATTGTAATTTACTATGATCACTTTAATTTGACCAATTACTCTTTGAGGAAAAGAAAGACTTTAATTTAATAATACTAAAGGAAAAAAATGAAAGTGGCAATATCAATTTGTGTCATTTAAATTAGTTTTTTTTTAAAAAAAAGTTATTTTTAATCATTAATAAATGTATTAGGAAAATACTTTAAATAATATTATATAAATTTAAAATTTTTTTGTCTACTATATTAAAAAGCAAAAGAGACAGGAAATAAATATCGTAACTTGCTTTTCAAACTCTTTCAAAGACATAATTCAAGTACATATCAAATTTTTTATTCATATTGGCACAAAAAAGTTAGTTGTAAGCTTTTCAGAAAAGGGATTTGGGGGGGGGGGGACTTTTAAGTAGTATTTTTTATACACTAATGAATTGTTTTGTTTGTTTTTTTTTTACAAAAATGCGGGATAAGTTGATTCACATTTTCTCATCTAATATTATTAAATTGTCTATTTTAGGGTTCACTACTCAGTTTTGAAAAATATGGATTTATTTTGTTGAGAATAAAATAAAGAGTCTCAGCATAATTATAGTGGAAAGCCTTTCCATGCCCATGATCTAAGGGCAAACAATACATACTACAGTCTTTCAAATTTTTTTGGTAAATAGATATTTAAAACATGACTGAAAAAATATTAAAACCATCATCTATTGATTTTTGGTAAACTTAGTAAATGTTTTCTGTACTTGGGATTTTTTTTGTTTTTTTTTTTGAGGCCTGCTGAAGTGATTTCCTGCAGTAATTTATTTAATAGCTATTTTATCTTACATTTATTTACAAAAAGTGCATATTTGCAAGAGGAAGATCTTTACTAATCATTCAAATTATATAGAGAGTTAAAAAAATGAAAATTAGCTAATTAAGGTGGTGAACCAAATAAATAGTAATAATTGCTCATAAAATCAGTTTAGCATTTGTTATTAAATTTTACTTAAGCTTACAATCCTTATAAATAAAAATCCAGTAAAAATCAACAGGTATGGATCTTTTTAATCAGCTTTTGTTTGTTAAACTATTTTATAACCATAATGCAGGTTTATAATCAGTCTCAATATGTCCTGAAGTTTTGAAAATTGCACAATGAATGACATGTTAACTCCTAATAGTGAAGTATAAATTGATTAATCTATGTGTTGCAAAAGTGTTTTCAAAACTTTTGTCTTTTTCAATATAGTCTAAAATACTGGACAAATGTCTTATTATCCACATGAATTATAATATGGTGCCAAATATATATAAATAAATTTTACCTGTATATGGATATATGCAGAAGTTTCTTTTGTTCTGATAGTTTTATGTAATTATTTAATTAAAATCAGTAATGATTAAATACTTTCAGAATAAAGAATGTTGATAGAAAATTTTTTGCTTATCATCTTAATTAGTTGATTTTATTTTTTCACTTATAAAAACATTATTAGTAACTAGAAATAAATAATTTTGATCATTATAACTCAAAAAAAAAAAAAAGATAGAAAAACAAAGGTCAAAAAGTTAAGAGAAGGAATGATTGTAAAAACCCATTTATGTACCACAAATATATCACATGTTGATAGGCTTCATTGTGTAATAATAATATGTCCATCTGTCATTCCATTTTCTTTGAAGTATACAGTTCACAGCTAATGCAACTAATCGTATATTAATCTGCACACTCAGTATTTTAAAGCTTATTGCCTCTTGGGCAATTAGAAAGCTGTTTGCTGCTCTGAAATTGATAATTTAGAAGTTGTTTTTTTATCTATATCATAAGCAGTTCTTTTAATTTGTTATTTTATGATGACATTTTTTAACTTCTTCTAAAATAAACTTTTTTTTTTTTTTTAAAGACTTCAATGATTTGCTTAATTTTAGCTTTCATCTTTTTTTTTTTTTTCATATGTTAAATGTGTTGACTGGGAAGCAAATCTGAGACAGCTGCTTGGAAGGCAGCTATGCTAGGTCACCAACGCTTGACAGCTTTCCTTTATTTTTTATACTTAGATATGAAATGAAAGCAATAAACATTGGACCTCTGTAGAATGTCTTTGAGATAATTTTCGTAATATAAATGGGATTTCTCTACCACAAAATCATGCTCAAGTTCATCATAAAATATTATTCAGTTGCTGTAGCTATCCTTTCCTATAAAAATGTGTTTTACAATAATTGATACAATATTATAATCTTATTATCATATTTTTAGAATATTATTAAATGATTTTTTACTAGGATAATAAGTTTGGCGCAATAATACTTATATACAATTAATTTTATTGAATAATTTATATTAATATATGAAATATTATATTTTTTAACTTAATGAATATAATATTTAACACAGTTTTGGGAATCTGTATTGTCTTCAATCTACAAGTTAGCATTTCTACTTGAAAAATTTCTAAGGTATTTAATTAATTAAAGGTTTTTAAGCTGATAACCAATTTAAAAATTAGTTCCTGAGATTTTTTTTGAAAATTAATTACGACATGAAATTTTTGGCTGTATATGTTACAGTCTTTTAAAATATTAAGAATATACAGTGAATCATCTTTTAGATTTGTTAGAATAGCATAATCATTTGATATATCCTATAACATTCCCAACTTTTCTTTTCTTCAAGAGTTAAGTGTACTCTGCAGAATAATTTTTTTTCAATTAGGAAAAGCTATAGAAATATTTAATTAAAAATTGAGGGTATATCTAAATCAAAAATAGAAATTTTATACAAAGTAGTGATATAATACAAAATTGATGTAATAGCATTTTTCAAAATTTCTGATTCTGTGTTGGTTTTTGACTGAAAGCAATACTAAATGTCATAATCATCAAATAATAATCATTGAATGAATAAATTATGTGGATGCAATGTTTATAAAGCTCTCACTATAAATTGATTATTCGTCTTTTCCAGAAATGCCTATATTTTCTATATTCTTATGAGATTTTAATTTTTATAACAGCCTTTGGGGATGTCAATTAAGAGATAAAGCAGGTTCTCAATTCTAATTGAAGGGCTTTAAAATCATGAATATACCATCTAATGGCAAGCAAGGAGAATATTTTATTCTTACAGATAAGGCATAGAGATAATCTTGATTTATATAAAAAATGATTTTTGATTTACTACTAATAGTGGATCATTTTCTCCATATCCAACATAAATGAAATTTTTATCATTTTTGAAATTCACATTTTTATAATTGAAAGCCACCCCAGTTTCGAGGTAGAATTTAAGATAGGCTGATTGGAATTAATATTTTCGATATCTTTAAAAGAGTATTAGTAAAATGTTCTTTTTTTTGCTGTAATATACTTACAAAATAGCAGTTGCCAAACAGTTAATTTTTTGAAGCTATCAAAAATAATTTACTCCAATTTGAAATTGCTGATAAATTTGTAAAACCTCTTGACTTTTCTAGAAGAAAAAAAAGAAAAAGATATTGGGAAAACAACATTTCACAAAATTCCGATGAAAATCCTAATCTATTTTTATGCAAGCTTCTTACATGTAGAGATATGTCTAAAAGAACCATCATTTTTATACTATTATTGTCAATGAAATTGCAATTTCTTATTTATTAGACTTGTAAAGTCAAGGTTAAACAGAAAAAGCATAATTACCAACTTTCACAATGTTCATCTAAAACAAATCCAATAAAACCAAAAGATATTCTTGAACTATGATTTGTTATTCATTCTTATTTTTTTAATTAGCAAATACATTTAGATAGCTTAACTAGAAATTCAAACTAGGAGTGAGATTCACTAGTGACTCTATTAAGTCCTTTAATTCTGCCATTGTAGCCATAAATCCGATAATCATTAACTCTGTAATTCATAATTTGTAGTTTTCCACATTTAGTAAGATCTGTGATTGATAAATTTCATTTATGAACCAAATGAGCATAATGATTATGTGTTTTCCTGAATCTTTTGATAAGTCTCCAGTTGCGTCTAGGAAGATCAAATCTAGCTAGCTTAATTTTGGATCAGGAAATAGAAATTTATTTGGAATTTCATAAAAATTCCTTTTTTTTTTTGTGCATAATTCTTTAATTGTAGATTATTTGTTGAACATCCAAAAAAGAGATCTTTATTTGATTTTAACTTTTAGATGGTGAAATTATATTTTGAATTATTGGTAAGTCTAATCTAGTTAATACTTTTTTATCTATTTTTTTGTGAGACAATTTCTCTTCTAACATTTGGTGGAGGAATATGTGAAAAACCAAGATGCCATGCAAAGGAGTAGACTTAAATATACCAATAAATTTTTTTATCATATTTAATTGAGTTTTCAGAAGTTGCAAACAAGGAAAACAATATTCACCAGCAAAGTATGTTAATGCTAAAGAGGCTGAAATAATGCCAGCCAGTTTTCCGAGGAGGTTATTCCTAGACATTAATTTTAATTTAACTTTAGATAAATGAGGAAAATGATACTATGATTCAAGGTCACTTTTAAATAGCATGGACTAAGATCATACTTCAAACTACTATTGCAAAAAGTTAGTGAAAAATTGAATATACTGCTTCATTGAATTAGGAATAAACCCAGTTTTTGAACATTTCCAATGTTTTCAAATCCTTATTGAGAGAGTTTTCTAATTCAGAAAAGAATTACTTTTCAGAAGTCACAGCAATATTATCAACATAAATAAACTTTCAGTAGTTGTGCACTTTGTCCAATGTGGTCGCTCAACAACACCATCGAGCAGCCACATTGGACAAAGTGCACAACAACCAAATTTTCTGTCATGTACATGTGGAAGATCATTGACATAGGTCATTCCATGCAGGGGATGCATGCACCTAGGCGACACTAGAGGCTGCATAGACAACTCAGCTCAATAAAAAATTTAAATCGATAGATAATCAAAAGAATAAATTTTTTAAAAAATGGATGCTTCAAAACTTGATTTTTGTTGATATTAACTGACTATATTATTATATTACAGGTGTTATTTATGTGTTTATACTGTTCTATCAGTTAGACTAAGTCTGATTATGTGTCTGCTATTTTTAAGACAGACAACTTTATTGTATTTGGAATTTTGTCAGCACTTTTATTATACATACATATGCAGCCAATATTATAGTCTAATTAACAAACATCAGAAATTTACACTATAAAGTTGCTGTGGATAGCCATCCAGCTAATTGATTCATCAATTAAACTTTTATTATTATTATGGTTTTTTTTGTAAAGGTGGCAATATAATTTACACCCAAGTGGCACAAATCAATGAACTGGCCTGTACTGATAAATATATTAAATGACATTAATGAAAGAACTGAATACTGTGGCTGTTCGTTTTATAAAATTTTGTATTCTATTGTAATGATCATTTAGTATCACTTGAATTTTTCTATTGGATATTATTTTGTCAAGTAAATTAATAGTTTTCATGTATCTCAAAAGAACCATAAACTGAGATTTGATCAATAAAAATAGCATTAGTTTTTAATTTATTTTGAAAGCCTTTTTTTCATTGTGAGTTTTAAAGATAATGCTTATTCACAGCAGCTTCTTTCTGGCCTAAAATCAGCCTATTCTATAGGAAGCTGATTCTTAACAATTGGAAAAATTCTTGTTAATGCGATCCTTTCAAAAAAACTTGTAATGGTCACGTAGCAATGATATTGGGCCAAACTTTTTCAGATCGTTTCTAGCTTTGTTTGATTTTAAAATTGCTATAGTTTTGCAATGCTAAATTTTAAGAATTTTACTTTCTATATGAACATTGTTACTGAATAGTTCTGCCACTTAGATTTAGGTTCAAAAATGTTTACAAATTCTGAAAGTATGTTATTTGCTTCTGGGGCTTTTTCTGATTTAGGAGAAGCAAGGGCAAGTTTATGAGCATCAATATTTACAGGTTTTATCAGATTGCTATTATAGGAACATTGTGAAAAAGATGTTTGCAATTCTACTCTAATGGTGCTTTTCCTCATTCTATTAACTTGGGCCTAGAAATCTGGCATATAAGATCAGTAACCTGATTAGCAGTAATAGTAATGTTTTTTTTAGAGATACATCTACTAGATTTTCTTAAACGAAGCCAGATCTTACAACTAAATCTTGAAAAGTTTATTTTTTCATAGTTTCTCTCCACTTTGCTTTCCTGGCATCTTACAGTGATTTTTTAAATCTATCAGCAATTTTTGGATCTTTGGTTAAGAAAAATTGACTGTAAACAACACTACTGGTTTTATTCCAACCTGGAATGAATTGCTTATGATACCCATATGGAATAGGCACTTCTGAGATCTATTTTTAAAAGTTTATTAAACCTATAATAGCAAGAGACAATTGATGAGTTTCTATTTATATTTTGTTCCAAAACATGAAATTATCATCATTCAGGTATTTTAAATTTTTCGTTGCTTTTGCAATGATTTGATCTGCATTTGATGTTGACTGAATTTTAGTAAGACAGCTTTTTGAATGTTGCAAATTTTTATGAACTCTGTTTACTGACCATATCTTGTAGAGGATGGATGTGGAATGCTGATGTTCCTATGCTTTTTGAGAATGGATACATGTTTCAGTGATATTGAGAAGAATATTGGATTAGCCAAAATGTTAAAGAATATTTTTGTATTCCTTGTAATACTTGCTGCTTTTCTCATTAAATTAGTTGATGTGCATAACATTGAATGAAATGTGCATTATTATAAATTGCTTTTACTTTTACTTGGAACTTCTGCTTTTTTTTTTTATGCCTTTCATGACATTTGTACCATCAAATGTCTGAGTTGTCAGCTTTTGTCCTTGAAGGATTCTGTCTAATTGTTCTACAATACATTTTGATATGACATCTGCAGTTTGATTTTTTGGAATAAACAATCCCCTAAAATGTTCAAATATTTCTCCATTCAACACATATCGTAGAATAATGACTATTTGAGTGTGTTCCAAAACATATTTTATGTCATCAGCCATGATAGCTACAAAAAAAATCTGCTCTATTTTCTTCTCATGGTATACTTGTAAAAGACAGACAAGTATCTTATTCTGAATGATCTTAGAAATATCTTTAAAGACCGTATTTTGTTTTATCAGTCTATAAAGAGAATATTATAAATTAATTTTTTCCTAATTGTATTGATATTTATACAAGACATGTGGATAATGTATTTATTGGGTAAAAAAAAATATTTTAGCTTTATTTGAAAAGTTTGGTAATCTTCTCTTAGCACATTGAAACAGTGAGAGGGCGTACTTTCTATGCAAATGCACAGAAATATGCCATTTACGTGGCCCAATATTTCTGTGCTTTTGCATAGAAAGTTACGGCCTATAGAATAGTTCTGTTCTTATTAGCCGTTGCAGGCTTAGATGGCATTGCACACCAATATTATGGCCCGCTGATGTGCTTCATTACACTGTGCAAATGTGCACACTTACCAGATTGCTACCGTATATAGTGAGGGGGTTTAGAATTCAACTGGCCATAACTGTTGTAATATGCCTTCCTAATAGTGATCTTACACCCTAACTTACATACTAATAATTGTAAGCCCGTCCCCGCACTTCCCTATACATCACGAAATGTGAAAACAATTGCAAAAGGGTTGGACCAAGCACCATTTCACACAAGTCACGCGAAAAGACACAGTTGCATGAGAACAGCTACAAGTCAAATGAAATAGCTGGGGTTGCACATTGTTTTGGAAATTGTAAGCTTGGTTTGATCAGAGTACTGCATCTTTTGGTCAGATTAAGAACAGATGTGAGACAAATAAAATGTCTTGAGATTGCACGTTGTTTTGCAAATCATAATCGTGGTTTGATTCAGAGTACTGCATCTTTTGGCCGATCCTTCGGACTGGCAAAACCATCAGTCCATCCCCCCTGCACATTCCAGCATGATATGCTGACATGTGTAATGTAATTTAAAAATGTAATTATTGTATTTTAGAAAATAATGTTAGTTCATAAATTGACTACTGCATCTTTTGGCCGATCCTTCAGACTGGCAAAAGCATCGCCCCATGCACATTCCAGTGCTACTTGTGGAATGTAATTCTTGTATTTTCGAAAATAATGTTTTTTTACAAAATAATGTTGTTTCGTAAATTGTTTAAAAATAGTTTGCAAAATGTCATGCTAAAATCTATAATTTAATTTTAAAATGTAATTATTCCATTTTAGAAAATGTTAAAGTTGAAAATGAAAAAAAAGGCCCAGTAACATTATATTTATGTTTGTTTACATAAAAAGTACTCTCTCTCTCGCAGTTTCAACACACTAAGAGAAAACTACCAAAAGGATAATTCTATTAGACGTCTAAAATGATCCATGGATAAAGAATATAACAGAGCAGTCAAATATTTGTATTTATATATTAAAAATGAACTGATTCCTTTAATTATATGAGTTACTAGTTAAACCATTGAACAAAAATGGTGCATTCATTCATAAAATAACTAGTTTAAAAAGTTTATTCCACATGCATGATAAAAATGAAAATATTTGTAGATATAAGTCAGATATAAAATCACTTATAATAACAAAAATAATAATTCTTAAAAATAGTGTTCACTGCTGTTTAATATTTACAATGATAGAATAAAACATATACATGTGAAAAAATATTTTAATGTTGCATATTATGTTCCATCTAACGCAAACCGATTAATTAACAATACAACGGATATTGTTTATAAAGAGCAAAAAAGTATTGTTATAATTACAGATTTTCATGTATATATATATATCAATGAATCACTTATTAAAAATTTCAATGATCATTATTTATTACATAATAGCTCAAAATCAAATAATAAAATTATGCAATCTATGTTTATAGAACCTGAATTAAACCATTATCATTATTTTATATTTGACTTTAATAATATTGAAATTCTGACAGAGGAATTTAAAGATAAGAAATGCAAAATAAAAGATGATATTTATTTAAAGGAGGTTAATTTATTGAATCAACTGAGGACTAGCATTAATGAAACCAGTCTTGAGATACCACATGATTTTTGTTTTTTCTTAAAATCAATTGAAAATGATTGGGCTTATGAAATCAAAAACACATTATTGAGCAAAATTTATGTGAATTATGTTATTTATATATATAATTATTTCAATTTGTTACCATACATTCTTGTGGAATTTAATTTTTACATTCTACTAAGATTTATTTATTTAATGTATATATAAACACACACACAAGTTATGCTAATTTTCTTTTTGTTCAAGTTGCAAAACACAAAACTTTTATTATAATATTTTTTGTTTTATAAAATTTGACATAACAGATTCCAATGTGATATATTTATTTATTTATTGCAGTATGTGTCTGAAGTTGTCATAGGTGCTCCGTATGCAGTTTCAGCTACCTTAATGGACCATTTTAAGGTATATAATATTAATTAATAAAGTGTAGAAAAGTATATTTGGTAACATAACTGTTTAATTGATAAAAAAGTAAAGCAATCATAAATCATCCACTGCAAGACAAATTCTCTCCCTATCTTTAAATTTTAAAAGAATATTAAACGAGTCAACATTACTCGGTAGGTTGTTTAATTGTTGGTCAGTGAGAGTTATGTTTTTCTTTTTAGTTAAAAATTAAATACTGATTAACTGTCAAATATTGAAGGCTAACTGGATTGGGTTATCTATTTAAATGAAACTCCTAAGCATCCCTGGAATTCTCACTTGAAAAAATTTCAAAAAGTTTTACCAGGTTGTTATTTAAAAAATATTTTTAATATAATAGTTTGCTATATATCTACAAAATCTTGATCCTATTTAAAAACAGTATAACCATCCTATTGTAAGTTATTGATGTATTTTTTTTTTTAAATAAAATTTGTATTGAAATTCAGTTTACTATATGTGTCAGTCAAGAACTGAATGCAGAAAATATTGTAAAGATGTAGCGATCTTGGATTTAGATTTCTGGTGCCTTGAAATAAAAAAAGATCTGTGAATGATTCGACAGAAAGTAAGGGGTATAGCATTTCGAGAGGTTGCAGTAAGAAGTGAAATTTTTGTTTTATTGACATGAGAATAGAGACTGTCATAAGAGTCATTGAAATTTCTGGCAACAATAGCTATACTGGTATTTGATGAATTATTATTTATTTATTTTTTAATATTTGATGTAACTTCTTATGTCTCTACCCTTAATTGCAGATTGGATTACAATTAGATAGTAAGTAGTGTAGCAATACAGTTATTTTGTCAGGACTTATTTTAATAATGAAATAAATTATTTATTTAGGCTATAATAATTCTTGGTGAAATATTTAAGTTGGTTTCTGTTTTTGTGAGAATAAAGATATCATTAGAAATTTTAAAGCTGTTATATTTATGCACATCTATGTTTAATGTTGAAGCTTTAATTTATGTTTTTTGTAAAGTAGATGAATTACTAATTTCTTTGCTTACTATTATAAGACTTAATATCTTTAATTCTTATTAAAACAGGCAACTTAGTGGCACTGATGTTTAATGGTTATTACCAATCCTGCCTAATAGGGTAGTGGTGGCTATGGTTATTAAAGAACCAAAGACCCTAAAATGTATGGGTATTGAACTGAGTTCAGACCTGTATGACTATATAAGCTAATGAGCTTGTATTGAAAATATTATTGTATTTTCAATTTTAGATTCATAGTTTTATAGTTAAAGTAGAGATAAAAGGTGGCTGCTGGAGGGTTAAATTAGATCCTAGATCTAGGTGCAATGCTCTCAGAACTAAGACTCTTCACTGATGAAAACCACAAACTAGAAACTAATTTGGGGATATTGGATGAGTAGGCACTAGATAGAGATTTTATGCACAAGCCTTTTGGCATCCATTGATTACTCTGGCTTGCACTGAGTGGCACTACTTTATGGAGAGTTTTGCCTGTTCTAACAACATAAGAAATAGTGATCATGTGATGTTTAGTAGTTTAATCTTTAATTCTTTCTATGAAATATATTAATCGAGATATCAAAGTCTTTATTCTCATCAGCTATTATATTATCTATTAGTATATTGATTTACATTAAAGTCTTTTTCATTAATGGCGAAAATTGGGATCAGTTTGATAGAGTCAGCCTGATTACTATTTATTTTGGAGATGGTATTTTATTTTATTTATTGTTTTAGATTCAGAAGAAATGCCCTGGTGCTGTTAGACCTATTCCTTATGATGATAGTGCAACAACGAGTCATTTGCATCAGTCAGTTTTACATTTTAATTCTCAAACTCTTAAGTCATTTATGCTATGTAATAGAGTGAAACATCTGATAAAATAGCATTGTTGACCCACATTGTCAGAATTTGTAATATTACATCAATGTCTCATCTTATTACATATTAAGCATGGAACTATATTACAATTAAGAGCTATGTTGCAAATGAATCAGAGGACAGTCTCTTTCTCTAAGGATAATAATCGTGGGTATTTGATTTTTGATATGTCACTGAGATACCTAACTTATAATACATCAACTTTTTTAGTTTTAAAACAAAACTCCAAATGTTTATTGGTATTTGAAAAATTAGAAGTATTAACTTTGCTTTTTGGCATTGATTTATGCATATACAGCTACTTTTAACTTAAGGATTTTAAAAAAAATTAGATTAGTGAGAGCAAATTGGTTAAACCACAAGGCATATATTTTCCAAGTATCCACTTTGAAGCTAATATGAAATATTATTTTTTACTTTAATGTTATGTTTTTGCGATGCAACATGCATTAGATAAATATATGTGTTGTAATTGAACATATATATATTTATACACCCAACAATATATTTATGCTTACATTACCTTTAAAAAAATTAACAATATTTTCCTCATGTTTTATTTTAAAAAATACTTTGATATAAAATATTGTTAGATTTTTTTCAATGAAAATATAAGCGCATATATGTATATATAGTTAGGTGTATAAGTTTATTTTACAGATATGTGGTATAATCATTAAGAAAGGCTATATTTAAATAGTTGAAACATTTGTTTATTTATATATTACTTTAAGTTGATTCAGAAATAAATCAAAATTTTACAGGAAATTGACGAAGTTTTTTTTATGTATATTTAAATATACTAGATTAATTTAACTAGAAGTGTTTGAAAAAGATATTCCTACTATATATTGTTAATTAATAAAAGTTTCAAAAATATATTGTAACCTGTTGGTTACATAACTGCATTAGAAATAATTAGATAAGTTGGCAGCATGTTCCTCGGATTTTGTTTAGAGCTATTATGTAATGAGGAAAATAATATTTAGTTTTTTCATGCATATTTTTTTATAATAATAATGAGTCTTCAATTAACTAAATATTTTAAGTCTCAAAGTGATAGTATGCAAGTCCTCAAACATTACATTTGTTAATTAGTAATATGATTTTAATATGGAAATATTTTAATAAGTTGTAAATGATTGTAGAAAAGAGAGAGAAAACTATAAAAGAATGTAAACAAGCTTTTTTAATATTCTCTCTTCAATAATTTTAATTAATTGATAGTTTTAATTTAAACTATGAAAATGTATTAAAAGAAAAATAATTTTCTCTTTTTTCTAAATTATTTATTAGATATTAAAAGAGAATAAAGTTTTATTTTTAATAGAATTTTTAAACAGAAAAGAAAAATAAGATTTTTAATGCTTTCAGTAAATTTTATTTTTAATTAGTTAGAGTTGTTTTATTTTATTTTCTTTTTATCTCTTCAATACAAAAATCAAATCAGTGCAATTAACTGATTATCTTGTTTTCCTTTTGCAAGAACATTTTTTAATTAAGAAGTAATGTCAAAAGTTTTATGATGTTAATTTAAGTCAAATATTTTTTTACTTTTGGGAAATATATATATTCTAGCATGTGTGCGTGTGTGACGCAACTGTTCCCAAAAGCTATAAAGGGTTAATATAAAATAGATAACTAAAAACAAATGAGCTAAGCACTTTCAAAGGTTCTTGCCTTCATAATCATAGCTTGCTACTTCATTTAATGATATGCAAATATGCTAATTCCATTTCTTTGATAAAGCATAGCATGTGTCCTTCCTATTTATGGCATCCTTGTCTCATGAGATGAAGAAGGCCTCTTTGATTTTTCTTTTAAGGTCATGTTTTTAGTTATCTATTGTATATTAACACTTTATAGCTTTTGGGAACAGTTGTGTCGCACATGTGCTAGATGTTAATTTAAGTTAAGTTCTTGGCTTTTTTTTCAATATCAATGTTTAAGGAGGAAAATAGCTGAACAATTGTATTTATAAAAATTTATCTAATTGGTTGTTATAAAAACTATCATGTTTGAGACAAATTGTGATTGGTTTGTAGCAAGATTGTTCCAGCAAAAAAAATGTAATAGGGTGAATAAGTCAGAAGACCCTAGTGTTTTGCAAAAAGTAGAAATTTCTAATTTAGCTTTTGAAGAGAGAGCAGTAAAGTCTTAATTCAACTAATAAAGAAGAAAGAAGCAGAAGTCTTTACCAAGATATTGCATAGAAGTTTTAACTAAGCTTTTAGCATACTATGAGTTTAGTTGTAAAAATGGTTTCTATAATGAAAAGCATGTGTTAAATTCAGCTAAAAGTTAGACATCTTTCTCTATGTAACTTGCCATCACTGGAATAAAAATGTAGAGAAGTTATCTCCTAATGTAATCTGCACTCTTGTCTTCAACCAAGAACCTGAGTCTCTGTCTATGTTAGTCTCATCTGAGAAATTTATTAAAAGAAAATTGATATAATTTTGCTGTTATTAACCTGGAAATGAAATTCTGCACAATGGAAAAAGGATAAATGAATCATGTTCTTGTGTAGAAGCCTTCAAAAAGAAAATACAACTGGAAATTATAATTGGAAAGAAGGAATCCACAGAAGAATCAAACTATGGTCAAAGGTTTTTTTTATGTGTGTTTACACTAAATTTTCATTTATAATATTAAAAAAAGAGAGATTTTTTTTGTTGTTGTTGTTGTAAGAATTGATAATTTTAAATATTTTCATTAACTTAATATTTTTAAATTGTGAAGCTTTTTTTTTTTTTTTGAATGCAGTCAATTTTGTCTTCAAAATTATACAAGTTTTTTTAGAAAATTTAATTTTTTGTAAATTTAAATTTTTTTTTAAACATGTTTTTCTTTTTTCATTCATTTTTCCTCTTAAAAACTTAAAGATTAATTAAGCTAAATCAAAGATTGTTATCTTTGATTTTGAAAATATTGTCTTTCCAACTCTTAGTTATTTTAAAGAAATAACTTAATTAATTAAAAGTTAATTTATGAATAGAAATCAACTGATTGATTATAATGTTTATGAAAATATATATTTTTAATGAATTGTATGTTTAAAATTTCATATATCATGTCTTTTTTTTTGTTATTACTAATCAATTAGTTATTAAATAATTGTTTTAAAAATATTTTTTAATCTTAATTTCTTTATTCTATCCAATTCCTGATTCATAAATTTACAGTGTGTGTGACTTTATTTCGTGATAGCTTAATGTTCTAAAAAAATTTTTAATGATTCCAATAAAACTATTTACTTATAATAGGGTAAACCTAGGAATTATTTGAACTGATTTATAATAAGCTGCTTTATTTATTTATCTTTTGCTCACAATAATAGTTTATAGAGTTCTTGCTTCCTGAGCTAGATTTCTGCATAACAGTTAGTTATATTGAGTTGGAGCTTATGTTCAGTGTTATGGACATTCAGATGATGATGATCCTGGTTAGCACAAAAGGGATAACCTTTAAAGTCAATGCACTACATTTTATGTTATTTATTATTTCTTTATAAATTTAGTTTATAGTTGACCAGTACATTAATGGCACTAATTGGCCAGGGCATTGATGATGATTAGCATGTTTTTGTATGCCAGCATTATTTTTTATTATATTTTTATGGGTTATTACCCGAGTCTTCCCATCCAGATAATTATTGTTTGTAATCCTTGCCCTAAGTTTGACAGTGGCTAAATAATTAGCCTGATCTATAATGGACCACTTTAAAATCCAGTCACAAGATTGTTTGGTGATTTATATTTTTATTGTTGAGCTTTCATGGTAAATGTTTATTAATTTTGTATAATACTCGGGAACTTATAGTTAATTCTGTGCTGATTTCTCATACTCATTCCTTTTATATTTAATTTTATATTTTATTTGGGGATGATGATGGTTTTCAGTCCTAATGTAACCTCAGATTCTTCCTTATATTAATGCCCTATTTTTCGTACTGTTACAATATATATATATTTTTAAATCGAAAAAAACCTATTCATAAACATAATTAAAATATATTTATTGTTCTGAGTTTTATTTATTTTTCCCAATTATATTGTCTTGTTGTGCTGATGTTGTTTAGCAGTGTATTATATTCTTATCATATAGGTAGATCTGGTTTGTCACGGTAAAACTCCAATAATGGATGATGAAGATGGAAGTGATCCTTATGCTGTAAGAGAGCTTTTGTGTAATTTTCTTTCAATTTTATTTTGAATATTGTTTGTTACAATTTTGTAAAAAAAATTATAGATTATTTTATATTTATTATTTATTCTTTTTTTTTTTTTTTTGATATGGTTTTAGGAACCAAAGAAACAAAATAAATTTGTGATTATTGATAGTGGTAATGACATGACAACTCAGAAAATTGTTGATCGAATTATTGAACACAGGTACATACTTATTGTGTGTGGGTGTAAAAATATAGTTATCTAATACTTATTTTAAATAATTAATATTAAGAAATGGTTAATGGTGCTAATAATCAAGTTTGTCAATGTCAATTCAATTTAATTTCTCAATGAATCTATTGAACTATTAATTCAAGTTAAATGAAAAATGAAGTTTTCTAAAATTAAATTAAATTCTAAACCAAAAAACTATGAGAAAATATAATAAAAGGAAAAGTGATAACTATTTTAAAGATAAATGAAAAATGGACTTCTAAAGCCAATGGCTTTAAATTCCAAACAAAGAATTTTCTCTATAAAGTTAAATAATACTCTTATTGCAGAAATTCTGCTCTTGCATGTTGTTCTTCCTTGCTGAAATTAAAAATGCTAATATCACTAATGAATAGAAATTTTAATCATTCTAATAATAGTACTATAATAGCCAGTAACTATTCATTTCAATGTCATATACAAAACTATAGATGTGAAAAAAAATAGATAAGAGGAAAGCAATAATCAGAGTTTTAGATGACAAAGTATAATCACATTTGTCAAGTTGAACTTTTTTTTTTGACAACAGGATTTTTTACATAGCCAGATATCTTGGAGACTTAAAATTTATTGCATCTGTGAATTTTTTAAGCCATTGACAATTTTTTTATGTTATTTTATAATAATTATTTAATAATACTCAAATTGATTGAAAACAATATTTTAAGTTTTATTGCCAGCCTTAAATGATCTTTAGTTATTAAGTATAAATTAATAGGAATCAAAATTAAAATCAAAGATGCTTTTTTGTTTTTATCATTTAAATACTGTATATCTAGGTATCTAATGTATTGTTCATCGGTATCTTAGGGTCTATACGATTTATGTTTCGTATTCGTGACCAAATTATATTCGATTTGCTAATTCCCTCATTAGAACATGTCAGGTAATTTTATCGAATGCAATTATTTTTCCTGGTCACACAGTCCCGCTTGACGTAACTAAACTTGAATAATAGAGATGAGAGAGCCAGCTTTTAATTTATTTGAAAGGCGCCAGAATTTTATACAAGAATTTACTGGCCTACCCCCCTCCCCCCAATTTTTATTAGTTACTATTAATTAATTAATTATTACACTCTGGAGGATTATACTTTTTAATATGGCATTGGCAATTCATTTGATAAAATAAAATGATGGAATTTAAATATTACCTTGTAATAATAAATTTGAACAGATAACAACGCAAATTATATTCATAAGGTTTATTAATTTGTAATTAAATATTTTAACATTAATAGAGAATAAACGTATGAAAATCAAATTGTATGAAAATCAAATTTAATTGGTTATTAAAAGTTATTGCTTTTAAAATTCAGATTTTTCGCAGTCTGACTCAACACAGCATTTTGATATCATTATAGTTCAAGAAAGTGATCATTTCTAATTTATGCAATATAGGTACTTACCAGTAAGTTTAATTGTTCATGTGTAGTACAGGGTAGTTTACCATGCATGGGTTTGTCCTGGGAGGGATCCGCTGTACACTCTTCTTACAACTTGTAGGTAGTCTGGGGTTCAAAGATTCAGGTAGGCAATTTCTTTAATCATGGCATTATTACGACTTTGGGAAGGAAGAAACATCTGCAATTGAACTTTTTCTATTCACACATATTACGATTCAGTTCGTTGGTGAGAGTAGCTTGGCGCATTTTATATGATCTCACAGAGAAAATTAATTTATATCAAATGGCTATTTCAGGTCACATACAACACCAGGCAAAAGATGACAAAGATTCTGAGATGACCGATGCACAAAAAGTGTTTGCTTTTTATAGTCTTCCTGATTTTTAGTCTGCCACGCACCTATTAACTTTGATAAAATTTAATTTATTTTTGTTTCAAAATCTTTTTTTTTTGCCTTTTGGTCGCCATCTTTAATTACAGTGAAAGAATGCTGAGATTTAAAGTTTAAGTATTTCTAACTGATTTTGTGATAAGAATTTATTTTCTTATCTATTATAAATCATTCATTACCAAATCTCACTATTTTATTGTATTATAGAGATATTTTACATAACAAGACAGAGATTTTGTGTCAAAAACAATAGTATTTTTAAACACTTTTATTTAAGTTACTGTCTTTATTTGTTGGCTTGTTTGATAGTTTGTAAACATTTTTTATTTAATTTAGAATAAAATTTTAAAATTGATGATTAATATACTTATATTCAATATAATTTCATTAAATTTGGTATATTTCTTATAAATCATTGGCAATGTAATATGTCACTAAATTATTTTAGGTAGATTCCCTGGTTATTTAAATCTGAAGGAATTAGCTGATCAAATTTCAAATATTGTGATATCAAATTTAAAATATATTCATATCACTTCAATAAAGTTTTAGTAATGCATGCAAGAGGGGAGTATATATTGTACATATATGTATCTCATTCCCACATATATATATATATATTCTGAAATTTAAAAAATATATATATATTTAGATTTGTGTGTGAGTGTTGTATATAGTTAATAAACAATAGTTATTAATAGGCATTAATGAAGAGAGAAGGTTACAAGAAATAATATTCAATATATTGGTCTATTACTATTAAATAAAGCATTCAGTTATTTAGCTTTATTTTCTTTAAAATAAAACAAACTGGATAGGATGGTGTAAAAGGTCAATAGATTAATAAATGAAATACATACGTGTGAAAGAAAGGTATGGCTGTGTAAACATAAAAAACCTTTGAACACTTCTCTGTTATACCATAGATTGTAAACTCTGTTTTTTTTATGCCATCTGGATTTTAAATTGTCCAAAGGGGAGAAAAATGCTTTGACAGAATAGATAAGATAATTATTAATTTTCTTATTAAATACTTTGGACTGTCAATTTGTTACACTCTGGTTCCTATCTCAAAGTGACAGTTATTTTTGTAGGAGGAGACTTTTAATCAGAAATACGGAGATATAAGAGAGGCACAATATTGATAAGGGCAGTTAGCAACAGTTTTTCATCTGTTTCTTTCAAGCTCAGGATGAGCTGTTGATTTTTTTTTCTTTTTTGAAAAGTTAAAGGGGAAAATGTGAGACTTTTGCTTTAAAACAACATAAAAGAAGACGTGCCGCTATATAAATAATCTCACAGCTAAGTTAATCTAGAGGGATGGATCAAAATTGAATATCTTAAAAGAAGTTGGTGAAAATAATATAAAATGGTGTTTATATATTTTTTATTTATAAGACCATAATGATGCAGTGATAATCTTGCAATTTTGTTCTTTGAGATCCCACATCATGGATTAATTCACTGATCAATCGGTGGACTCATATACAAGTTGTTAATACCCAAAGAATGGCCGAGTTTAAACCAACCACATGCTATCTGAGAGGCTTCTTTTTTGTCTCCTGGCCTATTAAAGGAACATCATCTTTGAGGGTAGGGAGAAGAGAAGAAAGAAGATGTATAAAAGCCATACAACCAACCTCAACTAGTCTACAAATCAGTTTTTAAAACTTTTCTTCATATTTATCAAAAGTGCCTGCAATAATTTTTAAAATGGTAGGAACAAGCCAAACCAAACCAGCTGAAGCTATAAATAAGAGAGTGGTCTGATATTTGAACCTGGGACATTAATAAGAAGTGAAAATGGATCGGGTAACTTTAAAATTTGATTAACAAATTTTTTTATTTGCTTATTGAAAGTAAACTTTGACACTCTTTCTATATTCAAGCATTTTTTTTTTTTTAATACATAAACATTAAGGGTTTGTTTATTGATTGTATTATTATCAATACTGCGTAACATTACACACACAGTTTAAAATTCATTAAACTTAGTTTTTCATTATCTTTTGATATTTTTTTTTTTTATATATTGTAATACTAAAATGTCTTTTTATTATTGTTGTTTATTCAGTGTGATAATTGAGCAACCTATCAATATATGCTTTATAGTGTTTTTTTTATTTATCTCTTTGCATATTAAATTTGATATAATTTATTTTTGCTCAAGGTTTCAATAATATTTTTTTGTATATGTGATTTATGTATCAATGCATAATATAAAGGGACACATTTTAATATAATATATATGTTGACATATCACAGGGTGTGTGCGTGTGTGACTGCTTATACCAACCAGTCAAAATAGGTTAGACATAGTTATTTTAAGGTAGCAAATTAAAGAGCAGGGTTTCACACATGTATGAAAGTAAAAAAAAAAAAACACACATTACATAAATGAAATTTACCTTAGTGACATATATAATAAGTAGGGAAGATATTGAATAAGCATTCAATAGAATATTTTTTTTATGTCATTTTAAGCCAGCTTATTTCAAAATATGTAGGAACATGAGCAGATATATAAATTTAGTTGGTTATGCATATAGTATTGAAATGTTTTATTGTAATTATGTATTTAATTGAGTCAATTGTCTAATTAACAATTTGATTTATTAAAAGGAAGAGTGTTAATAAATATAATTATACCATATTTAGTTTCCGAGTTATTATTATTAGTATTGTTATTTTTTTAAATCTTGTTTTGATTATAATTAATCATCGTCATTCGTAAATGTTAAGCGTTGGATAATAATTTACATATAATGATGTTTAAGATCACGCTTGACATATAACCAAGTTTTGAGTAATTATAGGTTAATAGTAAAAAGCTAAAATTTTATGTTGTGCCCATGAGTTTTGACCATCCTCATCAATGGTGGATATTATATTACTGGTTAAATCACCATTTAAGCATAATACTGTTCAAGTAAATAATTATAGATTTATCAGAATCTAAATTTTATGATATAAGATTAGTTATGATCACCATCATCGCTAAATAAATAGTAATAATTAAATCCAATCTTAAATGTAATTAATATGTTTAGTAAATAGGGGTTTATAAAAAGCTAAATATCATGTGGTGAGATTCATGATGATCATTCATCATCACTGGTAAATGTTGATGATTGAGCTATAATTTTAACTATAATAGTATTTTAAGTAAATAACCATAAACATATATAAGAGGTTATACTTTGGGCTGTAAGATTCATTATGATCAGTCATCCACGCTAATGAGTATTATAATTAAATCCCAGTTTAAACATAATATGATTTTACGAAGATGCCTATATGTTTATAAAAGATAAATTTGTTGTTATGAGTTTATTACAAAAGCTGTGGCTGGAATCATTATCATCATCCTCATTATATTATGATGAATAATTAAATTAAATAACTAGGTTTAATGGCCATATATGTAAGTAATGGTCTTCACTATGTTTGTTTGTAAGCCATTAGTAAGAGCATACATGCATCTGTACATCAATATACTTAAACTGAGCTGGTAATATCTATAAGAGTGTTGGATATATAAATTTTATGGTATTGGGATCTTATAATTCTATTGACATGGATAAAATATAAGAATGTCATTTTTTTTATTCATCCAAGTGCATGTGTAGTAAAGAATGTACCAAATGGGTTTGAACCCGGTACACTATGGACAGATGATATTTATCTAGGTTTAAAACAATCTAGTGGTGCCCGGGGAAAACACATGTACTTAGCTAAACTGAATAAAAGTGATCAAGTCCCTTTTCCAACTTGATAATATTAACTTTCTCTGATATTTTTTTAAGTTGTTATAAATAGCGCCAGTGTGTGCATGTGACCATGAATGGTCTTATATATGTGGAAAGAGGAATGGGAAGGATTCTTTGTTGAAAGAACCTATTATTGGAGATAAGCGTAATGCACTCCATGGATTTCACTGTAATTTTGTTCAGTTGCTATAGCTAATATTGGTTTATCTGATGACAATGGCTAGTGTATTTTGTTGGTTACAATAACTTCCCAATATCGAAAATATTTTAAATCTTAAATGATGACAGTGATGAATTTTCATTTTTATTTTGTGTGTTTAGAAATGGGATAATTTATTTATCTCATTATTGGCGTGACTAAATTAATGTTTATGATAGTTGCAAATGGACTATGGTATTATATTTATGTTAGTTACAAATTGGCTGTCATGTTTATAATTACAAAGTGGCTATCCAAAGAGGGTTAGAGATAGGCCATATACCTGAGATGAGAAGAAGTCAGAATGGCCTCAGGTTCCATTTAGTAATAGATATCATCACTTATTTACAAATTATCAATTATAGCAGCTGTCATAGCTTATCTTAGTGTATTCGTACTTACAATAGTTTATATTTAGTTACAATATATATTTAAAAACTTTCGATTTTTAAACAGTGTATTTTTTATTTTGACTATAAAAGTTGATTTTTTTAAAAAAAATATTTTTCAAATAAATTATATTGTAAATAAATTTTAATCTATGTGACTTTATTTTCAAATATTAAGCAAATTGCTATATTTTTAGTGATGCATGTAAGAAGGCAATATATTTTAACAAAAAGTTACATTAAAAACTATTTTATAATTTAGTGATAATTTAAAATTCAAACAATAACAAATCTTTGATTATAATAGTTCACTTTTTTAAAAAGTGATATTTTTTCTTTTGATTTTAAAAATTGATTTTTTAAAATGTTTTTGAAATACGCAAACATATATTTTAAACTATCTTTATTTAATATATATGATTTTAATTTCAAACATTAAAATTATTTTGGAATAATTGTAAAAAATATGAGTTCTAAAAAATTAAAAATAATAAGCTGTGTACCCAGGAGTATTATTGACAATATCAACTGGATAAGCATTGGTAAACTTTATTAATAAAAAAAAACTTTATCCACAAAATAAAATGAACAACAGATATTTATTAACTCAAAACAAATATATATGTATAAAGATGAAATTAAATACATTTACAATCTTCTTAGAAATTACATTATTATCTCTACATTCAGATTAATATTTTAAAGGTGTGATTGCAATTTTATACACATGCTAATATATTATCAGTACTTGTGTGTAGGTTTTTTTTTTTTTCCATTCTAAACTTAGACTTGGGTTAACTCACATATATTACACACATGAAGTTAGTTTTTCTGCAGTCTATATATCAATTCCATATTCTGCATAAATCTAAAATACATTAGCATATATTATTTTATAATAATTTCACTGCATATTTTGCATATGTAAATTTTCTAGAGTGTTTGCTATTAAGGAGGATATATTTATTTCTTATCTGACTATAATTACAATAAATAATTTTAACTTTATTTACACAACTATATATATTTTACATATATATATGTGTGTACCTATGATGCTATTATAGTCACACAGTACACTCTCTTACCCTCACTTTAGAAAATAGACTATTTAGTCTGAAAGGTATTTGACGGTCTCTTGTAGGCCAAGGTGATGGTATAGGTCTTTCTTCCTTGTTTCTTGATTGTTTTGAAGATAGCAAATCCCCATCAGACTGGTTATTTTTTTCAAGATAAATCGCTTTTTTTCTTTTGCATATTATTATTAGGCATTTTTTTATCTAGTGCTTCTAATGCCATGCCAGCAAACTCACTTTCTTTTACCAAAATAATCTCTTCTGCTAATCTGGATTTTGATCTGTCATTAACTGATTCTAATGGCTCATTCTGGCAGATTGTTAAATGATCTATATGCCTTCTCATTTTCTTGCCATTGGCCAATTGTATTAACCTCAACTGTTTTGATAAAACTTTCATTGCAACTCCAGGAACTCTTTTTTCTCAGAATTTATTATATCCAGACTATTTCTCTAATTTTAAAATATTTGCAGTCAAAAGGTTATTTCTTGTCATGTTTTTGCTCAATTGTGAGACATGTACGAAATTTTAACTTCATTAATATTTCAGTCAATGTTTTTCTTGTAGACATACACAGTACAAAATGCTGGTAGAACTGGCAGCCATTAATGCTTCATTGATATCCTTATAGTTGATTTTATTTACTGTTAACTTTAACAATTCTACAGCCTTTCCAGCTAAATCATTTGATTCAGAGTGATACAGAATTGTTAATATCTTATGTATCTTCTTATTAATGAAAAGTCTCAAGTGCAGTGACACAAAACTGTATACTTTATCTGAGATTATAGTTTCAGGATATCTGTGGCTCGCAAATAATTCATTCAAAACTTTAATGGTATACTTTGCACTGGTGTTTTTCACAAATCTGTACTTGGTCCATTTACAATACAAGTCAATCTCAATCAGGAAAATATAATCATTTAATGGTCCTTGTGTATTATCAGTCAAAGCTGAATGGTTTTTGACCAAGAATCTATTTTTTCCGTTAATATCCTAACTAGATTGACATTCTCTACACTGCTTGACTATTTGTTCCACTTAACAGCTTAAACTAGACTATCGCACATAAGAACGGGTTAACCCTTTCATTCACACAATTCCTGCATTCTTTTGTGCTAGAATCCAAACACTTATTTTCTGCCTTCAGTTGGTATTAATATTTGATCCATTATTAGTATACAACTGTTGCACATTGACAGACTTTTGCATACATTTCATATAGATTCAACTATGAATTTTAGAGCAACTTTCAGGCCATCCGCATTGAATCCATTTCTTTAATATTTGATATCCGGAATTGTTTTTGGTCCATTTTGCTATTACAATACTATTTATTATTTTAAATGGCATAGAAAGTCTATGTAGTTTATCTCTATGATCTTAGACTCTAACTCGCATGTATCCAGGTAATCTTGACAATGCATCTGCATGACTAATATTTTTACCCAATTTATAAATGAGTTTGAAATTATATACTGTCAATATAGTTTGTTCAAGAGTTTTCTCAGGTTTCCTAAAATACCAAGTAGAGATTGGTAGTCTGTATAGATTTTAAACTCTGTTCATAAATATATTGATGGAATTGTTTTATAGCAAAGACAATTGCCGAAGCTTTCTTATTCAGTTGGCTGTAGTTCTTTTCTGCCACTGTTAATATTCTTGATGTGTAAGTGATTGGGCATTCACCTTCATAACAATAATTGATATAACAGGCCCTAATCATAATCGGTAGCATCACTTATAACTATCACTTCTTGATTGTTGCAGTAGTGAATAAGGTTAATAAGTCCTTAGCTTCTTTGAATGCTTTGTCATAGTCTTCATTCCACTCCCAATTGCTGTCCTTTTCTTCAGGAAACAGAAAAATTTATTAAGCCTAAAAACATTAGTTAAATCTTTAAAAAAAAAAATGGTTTTGAAACATTTTTAATAACTTTAATCTTTTCTGGGTTTGAATATTTTATGATTTATTATATGACCCATAAACTTAATTTTATTAGTTTTCCATATGCACTTTGAAGCATTTATCCTTGCACTGATTTTTATCTAATTTAGCACAAACTTTAAATATGTGTATTGACAATTTGTACTTTGTTTTAGTAATAATTAAAGTGTTGTCAAGGTAAGGAGTCATTCCTTCTATCCCTTGCAAAAAGTTATCCATTTTCATTTGAAACTACTGTATTTGCATTTAAATGATCCTAAGGTGTATTAATGGTCAACAAGTCAGCCATTCTGGTTGTCATAGGAATTTGATAAAATGTGAACTTTAAATCTGTTTTAGCAAAATAAGTCGCTTTCTGCAATGATAGTAGGATAACCTCCTTTACTGATGTATTTATTCAGTGTTATATGGTAATCTCTGCATAATTGAACAGTCATGTCTGGCTTCAATATTGCTACAACTGTGCTATCCATCACAACTTTTCCACCAAAGTTAGATTGCCTTTTTTAACCAAATTATGAATTCTCTCTTCCACTTTTGACTTTAATGCAAAAGGAACTTTTCATGGTGGCTGTGCATTTTCATTAGTACAATGTCAACTTGCTGTATGTTTAACTCTGATGGATTCAACTTGAATAACTGTGTTTACTTTTCTCTGATCTCTAATTTCATCTGCACTCTTTTTATTATGATGATCCAGTTCCCTAAAGTTTGAACCAATTTTTACTCAATACAGGGCCTAGATCTCATTTTATTATATGTAGAGGTAGAAATTTGACTCTCAAATTAATTTTAATATGTAGAGTTGTAATACTGTAAATTTCTATCCTATTTCCATTGACGTCAATTGCTATCACATCACGTTTCTTTAATGATATATATATATTTTTATTCTTTCTAATAATATTTATTCAATCATTTTGTGGTACTAATGACAATCCTGCTCTGCTGTTTATTTTTTTAATAATTTTTTTGCTTCATATATATAAACATTCAACAAAACATGGCTATTATTTATGTCATTCATCTTTTTAATGCCAGTTTCACTTTTTACTGTGTCTCCCGAGGATTTATAGTGCACACTTGACACAATTTTACTCTTTTTCTCTTTGTTTCACTTCATGATAGGTCTTCTACTATTTCACAAACATCCCCTTTTTTTAAAATTTGCAGTTTTTGTTCGAATGATCTTTCTTACCACAGCAGTAGCAGTTTGAATTCTCAACTTCTACTTTATTTACAACCATTGGAATTTTCTTTGCTTCCATGCTATTTTGGAATTTGCAGTGTTTTCCCAGTATCACATGTTTATTTGGTAAATCTGGCTCACCAAGTAAAACTTGTTTGTGCTCACTGTCACTCATTTGCCATAGTAGTTGGTCGAGGAGTATATCATCCAGCCCAGCATTGAAATTGCACTTAAGCTAATGTTCTTAGTCTCATATTATAACCTTGAATTTTCCCCATAGTATCTGTCTTCTGTTTCTAAATCTGAGGTTTGTCATCAGTTTTAATGTCGTAGGTTTAAAATACATGCTTAATTTCTCTTTTGTGTCTCATGATACGTTTTTTTTTTTGGAAAGTTTCTAATCGCACAGTCGGTTTGCCATTTGGAGAACTTGTTTTTCAGACAACCACATTAACATTTCTGTTCTTATTTTGACATCAACTATGTTGTTGATAAACATGTTTTTTTCTACATGTTCACAAGCCTATTGGATTGTTTATATCAAGTCTGCTAATTGCATGATTATGAAATGCCATTATTTTCTACTTTTCCCCTATTTTACTTTAAATGTTAAACTGCACCAATGTATTTCTTCACAGGTTCTTGAATTTTCAACTGCATCAATTTGGTATAGACTCATGGTGAGCATCAGTAAACTTTATTATCAAAAAATTCTACACACAAAAATAGAACTTAATAACAGGAGTTTAAGAAACAAAACAAATATGTATGTATTAAGACAAAATTAAATTCATTTGATCTTCTTAGAAATTACATTATTAAGTCCAGATTATACCTCTTAAGAAATGATTGCAACTTCTTCACACTCATGCCAATACATTATCTTTACTCATGTGTGTTTCTTTTTCCATTCTATCACACACATGAGAGTAGATTTCTGCAGTTTATATATCAATTCCAATTTTTCATAGAAATCTAAATACATCGCATGTTTTGCGTATGTAAATTTTCTAGAGTATTTGCTATTAGGTGGAATTTATTTATTTCCGGTCTGACTATAATTACAATAAATAAGTTACTCAGAAGTGGGCTGTATTTATCAAAAAAATGAATATTCTATTAGCGAAATTAAAAAGAGGGAAAAGTTCTTAAAATATATATATGAATGTGCCTTTTAATTTAATATTAATAACTATGTTAGTATATTATTATTTTTAAATTTTGTTTCTATAATATATGTAATATATTATACACTTAGCAGAGAGTAAATAACCTGCATTCTGTTCTAATCATTGCTTATCAACAAAAGGTAAGGTAATATACACTTTTCATTGTATTTGAGATGAACTTGGAACAAAATACAGCATGGAGAATCCAGAAATTAATTAAGTCATTTCCTATTTTTATAACAAGGGATTGACTTAATTTCTGGATCCCTTATATGTTTATTTCAAATTAAGTATAAAAACACCAATTGCAGTTGAAGAAGTCATTTTCTTGGTTTTTACTTCCCATAGTAAATAAAAGTTCATTGTAAATATTTTTATACTTATTATCGTAAATTTATTTTTGCAAAAAAGATTTTAATTAATTTCTTACATCTTTTAACAAATGTATAGTTTTAGAAAATGTATAACAAAAAGTTGATTTAAAAACTGAACTAATATTAATATTTATAATGTCACTTTATAATAACTTCTAAAATATTGATGCATTATTTGCATATTTAATTAAAATTTTTAATATATAATTATTGTAAATACCACTTTGTCTTCCCAGATTATTAAATATTCATTGCAAAATTGTATAGTAATTAAAAATATACATAGTTTATTTGAAAACATTGATTTTTTTTTTTTAATTTATAAATATGCATTTACAGTTTTTTTATAACAAAAAATGAAATTAGCTGGTGAAAGTATTGCATTTTATGTATTTCTTGATCTGGACATAAATAGTTTAAAAAAGTGCAGTGATATGTCTTTTTTTTTTTCATTAGTAAAATAATTGAAGTTATTTTATAATTGCATTTTGGAAAATTTATTTCAGATGTCAAAATTATTGATATAAATTGCATATAATGTTTTGCTGACAACTATGATACATATTTACACAAGAAGATAAAAGTATACAGGTTTTTTCAAAAAAATACATTTTTTAAAATATTTCTTCATCATTTTTAGTCATTATTGATCCACTGCAGGATGAAAGTCTCTCCAAATTCAGTCTATCTTTTTCGATTTCTAGCCTCTCTTTTCCACATCACTCCCACACACCTCATTATTTTAACCATCCATCTCACATGTAATCTTTTTCTAGGTCTTTTACAATCTTTTGGAATCCCGTTTAGGATTTCAATTGTCCATCTATTATCATCACTTCTAGCAATATATCCAGCCCAACTCCAGTCTCTTAATTCTTTCAATAATATCAATAACATCTGTTTGTTCTTTCAGCCATGTATTTTGTTTTCGATCTCTTCTTGTTATTTGTAACATGAATCTCTCCATACTACGTTGAGTTATCTTAAGTCTCTGTATTGCTATTTTTGTTAAGTGTTCAAGTCTCAGATCCATAAATAAGAACTGGTAAAACACATTTATTAAAAACCTTTTCAAACACATAGGCATATTTCCTTTTAATATTAAGTTATTTCTACCAAAAGCAATCCTACCAAGTTTAATTCTATGATTATTTTCATCCATTATGTTTCCATCTGTAGTAATAATTTGACCAAAGTTAATTTCTAACTCATCATTATTAATCTTTATTTCCATATTTTGAGAAAATGTATTGAACATTACATTAGGCTTTTTAACATTTACTTTTAATCCTACTTTTTTACTTTCATCTGATAACTCTTGCAACATTTTTTAAAGCTCATTTTATTTGCAAAAACAACTATATCATCTGCTAAATCTAGATGACTTAAATAATCTCTATTTAGTTTTACTCCCATTTTAATTCACAAAATACTTCTTGCAAAATTGCTGTGAAAAGTTTTGGAGATATGATTTCACCCTGTCAAACACCCTTCTCAATGTTAATCTTCATAGTATCATTATGTAATCTAATTGTTGCTATTAAATTTTTATAAATATTCTTCAAAATATGACAATATCCTGGATCTATATCTTGATGATCTAATGCTTTAATCATTGAAGAAATGCTTCTAGAATCAAATGCCTTTTCATAATCTACAAATCCAAAGCATAATGGCAACTCATATTCATTGGTCCTTTCTATAACTTCTCTCAATACTTGGATATGATCCACTGTACTAAAACCACTTTTAAATCCAGCTTGTTCTTTTGGTTAGTTAAAATCCAAAGTTCACTGTAGATGAGTTGTAATTATTTTGATAAAAATTTTGTATAGAACTGATAAAAGACTGATAGGTCTGTAATTTCTAATATCTTCTTTATCACCTTTTTTAAAATATTAATACTGCATTCTTCCAATCATCTGATACATCTTTATCATTTAGACATTTGGTATATAACTTTGCCAAAAAAATATTTTCTATTTCTTCATCTGCTTCTTTTAAGATATCAATTATAATTCCATCATTACCTGGAGCTTTTCCCTTCTTTATAAATTTAATTGCATGTCTCACTTCTTCATTTAAAATCCTGGGCAATTCAGAATATAGTGATAGGAGGTACTTTTCCTTGTTCTTTATTGCTATATAATTCTTGATAGAACTCTTTTATACATTTCATGATGTCATCTCTCTTTTTAGTAATAGTTCCATCTTTTTTTCTTATTGCAGAAATAAGTTTCTTATCAATACCAAGATGTTTTTTTTACATTCTTGAGACATTTTTTTTATAGCTTTCCTTGCTAGTTCACAATTATATTTACTTATATCATTATCAACTCTTTTTCATAGCACTTTACAAAATTCAAGATATTCAATCCTTTTTAATGCATCATTTTTATATCTTTTCATATTCATTCTTTTCTGCATAAATTGTCTTGTCTTAGAAGAAATTTTATTGGTCAATTGCTGCTTTTTGTCTATCTTTGTTGTAGTATTTAAAAGTGTACCAGTTATCTTCCTGTTGAATTCTTTCAAATTTGAATCATGTTCAAAATCTGTTAATATTTGAAAACAATTTGCAAGTTCCAATTTAAATTAATTGGAATGTTTCTGAAGATTAGGAATTTCAATTGTGAATATTGTTTTTCTTAATATTTTTTTTCTTTCTAGTTTAACATTAACATGTATTTTATAACTTACTAATCTATGATTATTTCCTGTGTTGAATTTATGTAAATGAAAAATAATTTTTCTTCTTGCCTTTTCTTGATATATATTTTATATATACATTTATTCAATGTAATTTAAATAAGGGTTTATTCTAATTAAATTAATTACTTGCAAACTTAATTATATATCTGAAGGCAAAAGATACAGATTAAATTGTATAAAAAATTTTCTTTAAAACCATTACCATCATTATTAATAAAACATTAATAACAATAAACTTCTTTTCTCTTTAAAAATATATTTCCAAATGATCTTTCATAAATAAAAAAAATCCCTTTATTCCTTTTTTTTTTTTTTTGTTAAAACCTTTTTTTATTTATTTACATGAACCCATATATATTCCAATACATGCACATGTTTCCAGTGTTTCAACTATCTCCTTTTAAGAAATATAAGTATGATAATAAATATAAATGGGAAATTATTAATAATATTAATAAAAAATATAATAATGTGTTGTTTTTAAAAGAAGATAAAACTTCTAGTATGATAATGATGTAGGAGGAATGTAATTAAAAAAATGGAAATGTTATTAAAGAAGATATGTTTTGAAAAGTTAGAAAAAATAAGAGCATAGAAAAAAAATACAATTCTAACAAAAATATATGTAATAAACATATGTTAAAATTAAAACGAATGGATTTCAAAGATGTTGTAATATATAGAATACCAAAAACCCATAAAGTAGGCATAACACTCAGGCCTATAATTAATAATGTGGATATATATTATAAGAATATATCTAAATGGTTATTTAATAAAAATTTTAAAAAATACAGTGATAAAAATAAGGGAAATAATGTTAGTAATGAATTTATGGAAACACTGAAAAAAAACGTAGGAAAAAAAAATTACAAAAATATATATTTTACTAAATTTGATATATGCAGTATGAATACAAATATTGATCCACCTAAAGCATTCAATATAGTTATGGAAATATATATTAAAGATAAAACTAAAAATATTGGAATAGAAAACAATGAATTATATGAAATTTTAAAGACATGTTGTGTTTGTATATAATAAAAGATATTATAAGCCAATATAAAGTTCTAAGTATAATTGTTTAAGTGGATTGTTGTATCATCATATGTGTTGTGTATTCAAAATGCAAGTATTCAGAATACCAACAATTGAAACAATAAATAATAACCACAAATAAATAATGAAAAGTAATTAATAGCAAAAAGTTATCGCTACACACAAACACTATATAGTTCACTTTTGGTTCACTTCCCATGATGCACTTCACAACTATCTGCTTTCTTCACAGTTTCCCAAACTTTTTGCCCTTGTTCTGCTGCTGCTCGCAAACATGTTGGCTTTGCACTAGAGCACTGCACCATCACTTGTGCTTCTCTCATGTCTGTCACTTAAAATCTCTGGGTAACCATTCACTCTGTGAATTCACTAGAATCTAAATGACACACTTAAACTATTTATATCCATCTTTTGGTCCCCGGCAATCCAGACTTCATTTTTGACTGTAATCAATCTTGTATTTTCTATTAATGTTTTTAATTAGTATTTCAATTTCCATTGTATCAAGAAATATTTGTAATTAACAAATATTTCTTAGCAATTATCAAATACAATTTTTTTATCGCTAATACATAAATATTTTCCATTGTTACATTCCATGCAAATTTAATCGTTAATTAAATCCTTATCAGTTAGCGATCTAAAATATACTTTTCTAATATATTTTCTTTATTTTTTCTGGAGTCCAAAACTTATACTTGAATTTGAATCAAATACAAACCAATATTCCATGTAAGATGTGTTGATGACTATTTTTTGGTATTTAATGGTAATAATAAAGAAACAGAAATTTTTTTTAAATACACCTGGGTCTGGTTTTACGCGATAGATAGGTTCCTCAGAAAACACGCGCAAACGAATCGCGCAAAAATAGACGTAACTTACATTGAAAAAGGGGGGTGCGGCCTGTGATTTTTCAAAATTCGCGTAAAAGCAAAGCACCAACGTAAAATTACTTTAAAATTTGCGCAAAAAAAAAAAATAAGGAAATAAAATATGACTAATAAAAAATTTCAAATTTGAAAAAAAATTGATACAAGACAAACTTTTTTTAACTATAATATTTAATTTTATTCAAAATAATATATTTTTACGCATAATTTACATTTTTTTATACACGTTTTAATTATTATAGCTATTTGTCAAAAAATACGTTCGTTTGCAAACAACTAGCGCCAACTTCACACTCATGTTGTAACAGTGGTTTTCTGGTAACAACGTAATTAGTAATTAATCTTTGAGACGATGATTTTATTAATTGTTTATGAAACTAAAAATTAAATTCTTATTTTTGTCTTTAATTTTCAATTCCGTTTAAAAATCAAATTTCACATTAATTTCAAGTCGCAGTAAGTAATTTTTAAATTGTTAATTACAATTAAAAATCAGATTTTAATTTTTAATTGTGCCCACTGCTATTACTGACCTTTAAAAAATAAATTTGCGGACACTAAATGATTAATAATTGATTACGTTTTTTTTTTTAAAAAAGCAAAAACAGAATGTGATTTAAAATGCAAAATTAACACGTACAATGTTTGAACAAATTTACATTATAATCTTGTAAAATTTAATGTGTGTATATATAAAATTTGGAAATTATGATTTTAATTTCATTGTTGCATAAAATCTTACTATTATAAAGCACTGAAAATATTGAAATTAGTAAGATCAAAGTCGAATTCCAATAATGTGCTATTACTTTCAATATAACGTAAGTGCGCGAAATTTATTATTTAAAGTAATAGCGCATTTTCGGAGGTCGACTTCCGGTGAAACACGAATCGTGTTAAATAAGTCTGCGTAAAAAGAGACCCAGGTGTATATTAATTTAATAGATGAAAATTTACAATGGAATGAGAAATAAATAATTCAATTACTTACATGGATATTAAAAAGATAATAAAGAATTGCACAGTAAATTTTGAGCCAATTGTATTGACACTTTGCACTCAAAAACTTTAAACCAAAATAATTGCAGATCAGATTAATAATAATTCAGGCAATCAAGAATTAATGAATTGGAATAGTAATGATTAGCCAGCACCTTCTTAATTTGCTTTCTGAAACTTTTGCAAAAGTATTTCCATATATAAGGATGTGTCCTGTGGCCAGAAACAAATGACTTAATCAAAAAACTTCATAAAATTTTTTACAGTATGCAGTTGTCCAAAAAGTGTGTAATTTATGATTTCAAGCTATAAACCTATGGACAACTTGTTTACATTGACCTTGTGGGTTTGCAGAATATTAAATAGTACCTATGGACAACTTGTTTACATTGACCTTGTGGGTTTCTTTCATGAATCATACGTTTTTGGTAATTATGAATCTATTTTTCATTGAGCAGAATATTAAATAGTCAAAAATACATGCTTAAATAAAATTGTCAGTACTCTTTCAGAATAATTTTCTGTACACAGTCATCCAGAGATATTTATCAGGAAATATGACCTGGATTTTTTTTAGTGAGAGTTTTATAAGATTGGAATGTTAAGCAGAAAATACTATTAAAAAAAGCTTTGAGAAAGAGGAATTTGCTAAAATTAAAGAGGTAATTAACAATGCATATTAGCATTCTATGTCTACAATGGCAACTTGTAATTCACCAATGGAGTTTGCTTTTACATAGAACAAGAATGAGACATCCTACACGGATTAAATACTAAATTATAATAAGTTCAAAATGAAAAGGAGAATTAGCAACAAAATCATAAAAAGATATGGATTAAATTTTGAATTGTGTTAACCACAAATTGTTGCTGCAAAAATGGGAAAAACATAATTAATCACTTACATCTCTAAAATTTCAAAACATGCAAAAATAGTAAATCCACTCTAAACAGAAAAAGTCGGATGATGTCATTGAAAGTAGGTGAAGTTAAAGATTTGACAATTGACAAAATCAAACCATAGAAATTGCAAGAAATGCAAATCAAATCAATGTTAACATGACAATTGACATTGTTGTTATTAATCCATTAACAAGCAACCTATAAGGAAAAAGAAGTAACAAATATTCAAAGCCTAAAAGAAAAAGGAAATGACTAGTTTTTTGTAATGAGAGAACAGTGATAAATATGGATAATCAAAAGAAAATCTAAAAAGATTTATAAGAACTAAATAATTAATTATAAATTTAATTACAAATGTACTCAGGAGACCTTCAGAATAAATTGTATCAAACAACTATGGGATTCACTTGTTGTTTGACAATTCCATTTGCCTTTTCAACCTAATTACTGTAGTTATTGCAAAGAAAAATGGAATGTTGAATCAATAAATAAGATTACTCTTGTTGTCTACTTTGTCAAAGAATTTAGTAATGCAAATTGGCAAACAAGTAAAGGATAATAGCCAGAGAAATCTGTTCCTAAAATGTGAAAATAAATTTAGAGACTTGTAAAGCCTTTCTGACTTATATTATTACTTATGTAAGTCTCAAGTTGTATAACTTTTTATAAGTAAAAATGTTTATACTCATAATAAAATACTTTTTTGTTAATCAAATTATATAGTAAAAGTCATTGAGTTTTTGCATCAAAATTATTGTTTATCAAGTTTGTGAGTAATTGCAGAGTACAGTATAATTCCAGGTTGGTTAATATCTGGCCATGTGGAGATATATATTTTATTTATAATTGTGCCATATTTGGTCAACAGGTAATGATATAATACATAAAGACTTATTGGTTGTCTAAGATAATAAATAATGGTAATGTTCATTGTACATGGACACACTTTAATGTGTTAAATATGACTACACATAGTGTTTATTGAAATAAATAAATAATTTTATTATATCCAAGATATAATGGAATTAAGTATATGATATGTATATGATTAATTTCCTTCAAAGCAATTTCATAAACTATCGTGCTGAGGTAATTAAGTGGTATATGCTGTATAAATGATGATGATTGTTACACTTAAAAACTTTATAATTGCTAGAAGATCTTAATTGTGTTCTCATATGCCTAAATGAAAAATAAATCACTCCCTAATTGTACATCCCTGAAAAGCTAAATCATTATTTCTCTATTGATCAGCCATAGAGTAATGCAATGAAAATGGCTTGAAATTTGTTGTTGGTGATTGCATAATATAAGCTGCCAGTTATAACCTTAATCATAGGATTATAAGCATCCTATAACTAATTACTCCAATCTCATTCTTATGGTACTAACTTTATTAATTATGGCAACTAATTACTGTATGCTAAACTTTGAGCTTAATATATGATTGTAACATAAAAAATGTTGTATACTTCAAATACTGCATAGAACTGGTAATAAAGAAATGCAAAAGTTTTAAACTTTAACAAAAGCAGGTGAGCACTTTTTCAAGCTAAATACTTAGTAAATCTGTTGATATGTGTGAGTTAATTTTGAAACTAAAATATTTTTAATATGATCACCTTATAATATTATTGAAAAGTTCTTAGATTCAATCTCTATGACACTTTATTCTAATGTATTCATTTTATATATATAAATAAACAGATAATGAAAGAAATTGCTGACAGCACAGTCAGTATTTTCTCCATTTTTTCCTGGAATGCAGGTTTTCTACTCTGCTAAATATGAATAAGTATTATGAGGGGGGAGTGGACTATTATAATATTTTACATACCCATAAAATAATAAATATTGCTAATTAGTAATTTAAAAAATTATATTTTTACAGAATTGCATATAACTTAAAATTGTTTACACACATTTCAGTGTTTTCAGCTATATAGTGAAATTTTTCGTGTTGCTATAACTTAAAAGAATTTCAATTTTTTGTGATATCTGGCTTTTCTTATTTAATGTCAATTATTTATCAAACTTTAGGCTGGAACTTTGTTTTTTATTAACTTTATTTGTGAACTCAGCCTGCATAATTTTATGTCAACTAGCTAATATTCTAAACCAGACCACCAAGACTAAACTTAAATACCATTGTTCAATGACCCCATGCTGTTTTTCTGAATAACAATTTTATCCATAAACTGCTTCATGGATTAATAAAATTGCTAAGCAAATTAGTTATCATTTTAGTCAGTTAAAAAAATATGTTTTAAATTTTTTCATCTTACTGAATTATTTCACATAAAAATTATTAAAATTTTTAAATCAAATTATTTACATTCGTAAAGGTTAAAATTTTACAGATATAGGAGCATATTCTAAATTTACAATATTTTTGCACTTTTTCAAATTTATATTTATGAATAAATACTTATTATTGATTCTAAATATAATTTTATTTATTATTATTATGCCAAATTATTTAACTTTTATAGTACATATAGATATCAATGAAACAGTTGTGTTATTAAACATTTTTAACTTTCCTTGGCCTAAATCAACAAATTCCTCATTTTTAAGTGTTACACCTTGATATTTTTATTTGGTAGTGAATTAAATATGTTTGCCACTTAGTTGGTTTATTAACTTTTATTCATATTTCATTTAACAAATCTTCGAGATTTCACAGATTGTTTATAAAGAAGTGCTCATTTTTTTATGTTGAAGCTAGAAATTCAGTAATTGATTCTACTCATATAACTAATCTTGCAAATTAGACTTTATAGATTGCACTGTAAAATATATATTGGGTATTAGATGTACAGTATATTTACATTATGTATTATATTTATGATACTTTTTTTGTGTGGTTGCAATGGGATCTATTCTCATAAAAATTTGTTTAATATATAATCATAAAGCATACCAAACTATTGCTATCAATGATTATATGCTTTTTAGAATATGTAACACCCACACAAACACATTTCCAGATGTTTAAATTTTATATATATGAATTCATTTCAGATTGCATTATGAATTACGCAATATCAAAAAGGAAAAAAAAGAAATTGCTGCTTATGAAGCATTTCTCAGAAGTCGTTCTATATCAGATGAAACCAAGGATGATCACTAAGAAGAAAAGGTTATTATCAATATAATATTTTTAATTTAATTGTGTTTTACATGAGAATATGAGTTTAAAAACTTGTATATTCTATTTTATTTATATCATTACTCATAAAAAATGCAATTTTTTTGGTTTTTTTCACTGCTAAGGTTTATATGTGTGTGCATGCAATGAAAGATATATATGTTATATTAAAACATGGCTTACTTTTTTTATGCAGTCAATATATAGTCTTTTCCTGGCTCAACAATTTTCTCCATCATAGATTTTTATCCAGAGTTTATATCAATATTTTCATTAAATATCACATCTTAAACTGTCCAAAGATTTTTTTTTATAGTTACACTGTTCTATATAAAAGGAATTGCAACAATGTATTTTGTATTTTACTTTGAAATATAATGCAATGAAATGTTCAATGAACTATTTCTTATTATGTTTTAACAAAATAAACTGAAATATTTTGCACTTGGGACATCACTTGCAATGAAGTATTGGTACGAAAAGAGATTTTATTCAGCAAGTTACAGAAATGCAAAATACAAGAAATCTGGTGCATGATATAATGCCTACACCAATTTATTTGCAAATAGCAATGAATGGTTTTACAGTGCTATATAATAAAGGCATTGTTTTCATTTTAAAGTAAGGCATTTTTATGTCTATTTATAAATTTCTAATTAGTTTCATTATAAAACAGGCAAAACTATCTATACATATGGTGATCATGTGATGTTTATTAGTTTCATTATAATATATTAAAATTTTCTAGGTTTGATATCATATGGAAAAAAAAAAGAATTTATTAACCAAAATGTGAAGAATTTATATGAGTCTTTTATTTATAGTAAAATGATGTAATAATTAATGATTTTTATTTACAACTCATTAATTGTTGTTATTAAAACAAAAATTCTATAAAATAGGATTCCATTGAGATATCAATATGAAATTTTGTAATCAGTATGTTTTTGAAATGTTAAAAGAAAGTAATTTTCAAAAGTTTTAATGCAATATTTTTTTAAATGTCTGAAAGAAACATTATTAAAAGTTGAATAAAACAATATTTGTTACATTTTTCTAGCTTGCTTCTAATTAAAAAAAAAAAACTTTTATTATTGGTGTTAATGATCTTGTTGTCAAAAATAGACAGTTGGGGGAGGGGGGAGGGTCGAAGTTCCTTAATTCCATAATTATATTTGAAGTATTCTCATAAATATTAAATTTGTAAGAAATTTCATAAAATAAAATGATAAAGTAATATGATCTGTTTCATTTGACATGGAATTGTTTCTTAGTCAAACTATTAATGAAAATGAAACATAGTGGATGCAATTTATCTTAGAAGCAAATTAAAGAAAAATATGTGTTAAAAAGAAAAAAAAGATTTTTAGTAAATATTTTTTACCAGTTCTTTTTTATAGATCTGAGATTTGAATGCTTAATAGAATAGTAATTTAGAGACTGCAAGAATATATATGAAATATGGAACAAATGTTTGTGAGGATTAAAAGAGATATCATTGATGTTATTGAAAGAGCCGAGAGGTTGATATAGATTTTAAGAAAGTTAGAAAGTCATCAAATATAATGTAAATGGATGAAGAGATATATGGAGAAGAGAAGCTATGGGTAGGAAGGAATGAAATAAACTCTGAGAGACTTTTCTGCAGAAAATCTACAAAAATTGAAAATTGTGATATGAATATGAAAAGCTTTATAATTTACCAGTGCATCATTTGCCTATGATCTGAACTTTGAACTTGGAATTTTTTCTTTCCCAAATAGCATGCATGATTTCATAATAATGGACTTTGTATGATGAAAAATTACTAAATCTAAATAAAAAATAGTACTTAATCTGATTGCTCAATTTTAAAATATCTCGTTATTTGTTTCAGAATTGCAAACATTATCACAATTTTACTGTTAAAGTATTTTCAGTTTTAAAAAAATGAGCAAAATCGCATACATTATGCATTTAATATGTTATATAATGAACGTGCTAATAGCTCTTAACAAGCTTTTCTGAATATTCCTATCCTCAGACTGGTTTCTAGTTCTGGCTGTCATCAGTGAGGCGCTAGGACATTCAGGTATTAGATTTAAAAATGCCAGGTCAAGCCCCAGCATTTATCTAATAATTACCTATTAAGTAAAAAATCTGAAATTTTCAGACATTCATATATTTTCAAACCCAGCTATCTAACTTAAATAGCCGTATAAAAATGAACTAAACCTCGAGCAAAACAACAATTGGAAGGAAATCAAGTCATATCATGACTTAATTTAATAAGCTAGTACTACATATGTTATATAATGAGCATGCTAATAACTCTTAACAAGCTTTTGTGAATATTCCTATCCTTGCAATAATTGTTTTGCTCTTGAGTTTTTGGTGATTTTATATTGCTAAAGCTATTAATATATGGTGTATCTGAAGTTAGCTCAGTTCCATATGGCTATTTAAGTTAGATAGCTAGATTTGAAGACATGGTTGTCTGAAAAATTGATTTTCTACTTAATAAATAACTATTAGATAAATACTGGGGCTTGATCTGGTATTTTTCAATCTAATACCTGAATGTTCTAGCACCTTACTGACAACAGCCAGAGCTTGAAACCAGTATGAGGATAGGGATATTCAGAAAAGCTTGTTAGGAGTTATTAGTACCCTCATTATATGACTTAATTCCCTTACAATTATTGCAATAAAAATGCAATACAAATAAATTGAAAAAGATTCATATCTTTAATATTTACTTAAGTAGTTCATATCTCTGACTTCATTTGTCCTTATCTCAAACATATTAAGTCATTTCTAAGAAAATAGCTATCACACTTAATAAAAGGTGACATCTAATGGCAAAAAGAATGTAATAGCTAGTATATTTGTATGTAAATTGCTGTTTAGATTTGCATAGTACATATTTATAAAAAAATGTAAGTATTAATAATTATTCAAATACAGAATGTGTTAGATACTTTTTTCTTTTTTATTATAAATAACAAATCTTCATAATCAATTAACTAAGTTGTTATTAAACTTTTTTTTTAAAAAAAAATAATAATTTCATGTAACATAATATAGTAGTACAAATTATAAAAAATAGAACTTCAGTATGAATTTTTTTCAGTACAATGAGAAATAGTTGCACAGAAGAACACAAAAAATTGTCACCTGTTAGTTTACTTTTACTTTCTCATCCATTTTGCTGCATTTTTGTGAACTATTAAAAGTCACTTTTATTTCTGGCAATTGTGTTTAAAAATGTAAAGTTGCATACATTTTCAACTAAAATTATAACATTAACTAATATGACCATGAAAAAATCTCAGATTAGAAACCAAAATGGGTATCTTACATCAAATGAAAATAGGAGAAAATCATGTCATCTGTTTTATGAATTTACCCACGTTTACTATTGCCACTATTTTTAAAAACAAAGGTAAAATAGAACAAAGTGCTCAAACTTTCTAAGTACATCAACCATTCATTCTTGTAACGATCAAAAAGTAAGTGATCGAATCTAACCGTGATCTGCACTACAGGGGCGCCATCTAGGCATTTGAGCCTAGAAAAATTTATAAAGTAGGCAGATACGCGCTGTTAAGATTCCACTTTATTTAAATATTCAGATCGTTAGCCCAAGTCACTAGCTCAGTGGAACAGCAGAGATTATAAAGTATAACTTTATATCTTAAATATAAAAAAATAAAAGCCACTGCCAGAAATTAACACATAAAAATATTTATTTACGCGCATATAAAATCATTCTAATTTGAGGAATAAGTTTAACATTTTAGATTTTTATATTAATCTTTAAATTTACATTTAATAGATTGCAATCATGAGTTTAATATTTATTTAGTGAGTCGAGTATAAATAGACTACATAGATCTGCATTTGACAAGAAAATATTCTTTCCCTTATTTAACCTTAGGCCAAAAGTTCGCAGTCAAACCAGCGCCAATCCATCTGATACATTTATGTATTCAATGTAGCATGAAAATACGACAACACAAAATACTATACTGTCAGGAATGTACATCTGAACAGTAAGTAGAGTTAGAGAAGACATTGTCTCTCCACCAACAGGAATGCTACATCTGTTGGCGAGTAGAACAATAAACAAAAAACTCCATAGGAATGGACTGCGGTCCTTTGCCGACTTACAAACCCATCCATAGGCAAACAGAAAGTGTGTGGCGTATATATGCAATCCTGCCCATAACGGATCTCATACTACATCTAATTACACAAATATATCCAATCCATTGAGCTAATTCAACTATGAAACGAATAACCTAAGATTACCCTCCCTTAAACTATATATATAACTTTACAAATCTATATAGCCATTCACACCCGACTTAAATTTAACATTTAGATACGTCCGCACAGATGAATTTTATACAATTTGTTTTATAATGTTGAGTATAGATCGGCTGCACAGATTCCATGGTCAAAAACATTTCAAAATGTAATTGCATAGGGAATACAAAAAAAAACCTCATTAGCATTCATCGTAAGATGCCGCAGTGACATTGATGACTTATATATTCCAATTGACTATGAAACAGCAACATAATTAACCGCTAATGAATCTATGCAACGTCTATACCCAACTTAAATTTCCTCATTTAAAATTTATACAATAAAAAAAAAAATGGAAATGATTTTTATCAAAAGCAAAACATATAAAATTAAACATTATCAATTGATTTTAAACTTAAAAGTCAGATAGAAGTTCATAAGCTTGAACGAAAGTTCTTAATTATTTTTAAATTTTAGAGTTCATGTCAATAGCTTACAGTAGAAGAATCACTGCTCTTGATGTAAATTTCCACAGAGTCTTTATTTGAAAACCCGGTCAGATGTTCCGGAGGTAGCATTAGCTGGTTCCATTCTGGTATCCCAATCTTTTCATTTTTTAAAATAATTGAGAGAGAATGACAAGTGCGTCTTGTTGCTCGTCTCACCAAATCAAGTTCGAAACTGTCAGGAAAACTGTATTTCTCTTTTTATAGTATCCACACGGATTCAACCAACAAAACATCACTAATCATCCTGTTCATTCGGGTCCGGACTGAGGCTTGGTGCTTCCATTGGTCAAACTAATTTCTCTTTATTCTCTTATCCAATTTTCATCTGACTTTTTAATTCACAAGAGCCCTAAAGCTAGCTTGCTTTTCAATTAATAAACAATCACTTCCACTAACAGATTACAGGAATTAATTAATACCTGTTTTTATTTTTACTTACATTATTTCTTTTTTAAACTATTTTTATATTTAAATCTTTTTTTATAAAAAAAGTACGTTCAAATACCTTTTTTTATTTATAAAAAAAAAATATTTTTAAAGTTTAGCATCTGTGCGAATATATATATACGTTTAAAAAACATTTTAATTTTAGCGTTTAGTTTTTTTTTTTAATACATTTATTTTTATTTGCGAACTTTAAGATTTTATTTTAAATTAATATAACGGCATATTTATATATGTTACATTCTAAACTTTTCCCCCAGAAACCCTCAACCATCAATATGTGGTGCACTCCTGTAAAAAAATCAAGATCAAAGGATTTAAAACATAATAATGAATCTTAGAATGAGCAATTGATGACTTAGAAAGCTAAATAATTGATTGATGAATAGATTACCAGAAAGAACAACATTAAGCTACATTTTTTTTTACATAAATTTAAGTTTATTTATAATAAATACATGCATATTTTAAGTGCATATTTGCATAATATATCAAGAGTTTTTAAAAGTTATTATATATACTAGATTATGTTGTTTGTTAACATCTTATAATGTAAATTTTACCTGGAGGAACTAGCCATTATAGCTACTTGTTCTTTATGCAATATTCTTGCTTAATGAAGAGTTTTGGAGTGAAGTTATATTTCATACAAAATCTGAATCTAATCACATTCTTCTAAAATAATAAATTGTAATGCTGTCATATATATATATATAGTGTAACACTTTAAAATAAGTTAAAAGGAAAAAAGAACCTCCTGACAAAAATTAAATGGGTTACAACAATGTGGTTGAACCTTCTGACAATAAAAAAAAGAAAATCTCGATCTCAGACTTTGTAATTGGAAACCAATTAAAGTGAAGTGAAAATTATAAATTTCCCAGCTTGTGAGACTGTAAAAAATAAGACGGCATTGTATGTCAAGGAAATAAACAAATTCATAGGAAAGAAGTAAAATAATCATATCCAGGATGGGAAATATAGAAAATCACCCCACTTGTTAATCTGCGAAAAAGTGCAGCCAAGCGTAAGAGAATAAATATTAGTAAATGAGTAATAATAACCGTAAAAGAAAAGTAATGAAACTAAAAAGGAATGAAAAAGGAGCAAAGTAAGAAAATAATCCAGCTTATAATTGTCAGTAAGGCAGGATAGCATGACCAAACAGAAGAATAATAAACCATATATAAATGATAGTTGGGTGGAAATGAATAAAGTTATTTGAGGTGTGAGTGTGCGCAAAATGATGTTGAAGAATTCATGGTCACAGTATAAGTTTTATTGTGAAAAATAGATCTGTTAATGATCAAGGGTGTCCAGTTATTGTTCAAGGATGAGGATCCAGTAGAGAAAGTTGTGGGCCCATCCAAGGTGCTGGAAGAGAAATTCCCAGTTTATTGTCATGAATTAAATGTGCTGAAAAAAAATTCTCAGCATATTAGAATTAGTGAAATTTAGCGTAAGTCGAATTGCGGTAGTCTTGCCATTCGAAGTGTCCAAATCCCACATTCCATATGCATAATTGATGAAATTTGCTCTTGTGAAGTCTTAATAGAAGAAATTAAATTAGGTTTGATCAGCATAAAACCAGCCACAGTAAGTAAGGTAGAGTCTAAAAATGGTCACCCTCTGAGATTTCATCATGTTCGATCACTAGTGAGATGGATATATTAAAAAAAAAAAGAAGAAATATATTCAACCATTAGAGCTAAAATCGGTCAATATCCAGTTGACGCCATTTTACCTCTCACCCCGAGAGGAGTGAGATATAATGTTCTCTCATATATATGTTTATTTCATGTTTAAAGAGATTTATTTAAACTTCATTGTATCAATATTTCATACTCTGTAAAGTTGCAAGCTTTAAGGGTTCATATATATTCAATGGACCATTAGTAAGAATGGATTTCCATTCTTGCTATTAAAAGGTGTGAAGATTGCCTTGACAGCAGTGAGAAATATTGATTACTATATTTTACTGTGAATGTTTAGGTGGTTACTGGTTAGAATTTAATTACATCATTATCCCAGATTAGCTTTAGGCACTATTTCGCTTATATATATATGATCAATAGTTGGCGTTTTACCAAAACCACCGTCAAAGCGTGTTTGTTTACATAAACGTCAGAGTAAGCATTCACTATCTTTATCGTTAGATCCACCTTCAGATCATGATTTCAAGCTGATTTGCTATCATCAGTGAAGGATAGGAATAAGAAACTAGATCTAAACACTAACTCTGAGTGTTTATGAAACAATTTCTATTCAGCTTGCAAGCGTGAATTTTTTAGACATCGTAATGTCTTCAAACTCAGCATAGCAAGCCAGATGGCTAAATGGGTCTGATATCAGTTCAGTATCACCACATAGTAGAAGCCTCTGCAATATATATCATTGCAAGAAAACCTCAAAGGTACATTTATGAAAAACAAAAAAACAAGTTAAACTTGCTAACACTCAGAGTTAGTGTTTAGATCTAGTTTCTTATTCCTATCCTTCACTGATGATAGCAAATCAGCTTGAAATCATGATCTGAAGGTGGATCTAACGATAGAGATAGTGAATGCTTACTCTAACGTTTATGTAAACAAACATACGCTTTGACGGTGTTTTTGGTAAAACGCCATCTATTGATCATAAATACAAGCGTTAGCAAGTTTAACTTGTTTTTTCATATATATATAGTGTAACACACATATATATATGCATTACATGTAATTGTTTGTAGTTCATTGACATGAAAAAAAAGTAAAGCAAATAAAGGAAAAAATAATAAGAAATAAAGCATAATTCAAATTTTATACTTCAAATACAGTAATATAAAATAAAGTAGCAAGTAGATCGATAGGATAAGAACAAAGTAATCAAAATTAGTAGTTTTATTAATTGAATTGCAAGGAGGGAGGAAAGAAAATTGATTTAAGTTTTAAATTAAGATTCAGAATGCACTTCTGTTTATTTTTAATAATAGAATTCTAAGAAAGAATGTTGTGAAAAGAAATAGAGTATAATGTCAAAGCATGATGTAAATGGAAATAAAATATAATTCAAAGTAGAAATAGAAAAATAAATAAATAATAACAAATAATCTTGGTGAACTATCTCATTGGCAGGAATGCAATTAAATGTTGGAAAATTCCTGGCTGATAAGATAGTAAATTAATCTAAAAAAAAATAATAAGATTAATCATTTTAAAAAAATAACTGAAAGTAAAAATGAATAAAAGCAAACAATAGGAGAAGGGAGACTATAAAATGGCAAGTTTGATAGTTTAAAAAGATATTCATTTTTTCTTCTTAAGTTAAGAAAGGGTAAAATCAGTTTAATCAATTTGGAGCAATCTTCTCAGTTGGCTGACAATTTTGCCAGAGTTGATGTTGGCATAAGTATTTGTGAAAGTTGATATAGAGAATCTATTAAGAAAATATGCAATGGACTGTAAAATTAATAATTGACTAAATAATACCATGCGCTGCTAAGAAAACCACAGGAGTGCCCATCTGTGCTTCGTTGCCTGGTCTCCATCAATCTCTCCTGCCATCAATGCTTTACCTGTAATGTAAGTCTCTGCCATCTACATTCTCTCCTATTACCATTCTGAAATTCCAGGAAAGGAAAAAGAAGCTGATGACCAAATGGCTAGTAGTGAAGTCCAAAAGGAGCATCATGAACTTAAAAGCCCATAAACCGTTAAGGGATGATCATCCAAATTGTCATAATTATATGAAATGTCACATCCAAGTAAAACCTAGTTAAATATAGTGAACTTTATAGCTAAATATAGAGAATCTATTAAGAAAATATGCAATGGACTGTAAAATTAATAATTGACTAAATAATACCATGCGCTGCTAAGAAAACCACAGGAGTGCCCATCTATGCTTCATTGCCTGGTCTCCATCAATCTCACCTGCCATCAATGCTTTACCTGTAATGTAAGTCTTTGCCATCTATATTCTCTCCTATTACCATTCTGAAGTTCCAGGAAAGGAAAAAGAAGCTGATGACCAAATGGTTAGTAGTGAAGTCCAAAAGGAACATCATGAACTTAAAAGCCCATAAACCGTTAAGGGATGATCATCTAAATTGTCATAATTATATGAAATGTCACATCCAAGTAAAACCTAGGTAAATATATTGAACTTTATAATTAAGTGTCTAAACATTATTAGGTATAAATGAATTGATATGAAGAAAAGACATTGAGATTACAGATATTAGAATTATATAATGGAAGTATGCAATAAATTAACTCTTGTTAAGCTATATTTATTTTGTTTGGTAATTATTGTTATATATGTGTAATTGAAATATTAACATATTGGTGTGTGTTGTATAGGAATAAAAAGTGTTTACCAAAGATTACTTGGTCTATTTTCTTTTCTTTACCTGTGTCGCCATGATTAGAGAATTGGGCAAATTTAATATATGCTCATGATTCATGCGCTGGATCCCCTGTCTCATAGTGTAAATTTCCAAGCATTGGGCTTCGCTATGCCTTTCATCCAGGCATTCCAATTATATAAAGTTTATATGGCAGATGGCACCTGAGATTTATCTTGAAAAAAATAAATTGCTTTTGGAGGATTGGCATAGTCCCAGCAATTATGGAGGGGTGCTGTGATGAGGAAAAATGATTTAGATTTGTATGTTTGTGCTATCTTGATCTGATCATAGGTATGATTGATAGATAATCTATCTAATATTCTACCCCTCTGCTTGAGTATACTATCAAGGGGGGTCGAATCAGTTTAGTTTGCTAGTAATTTAATTAATAAGTATGCAAGACTAGATCTGTTAATCTAATCATTTAGACCAATTCAATGTGACATTTAATGGAAGCTATTAAGATCAGTGGAGTAAATATATATATAAAAAATTAAACTACTAAAACTAAATAATAATAGTTACTCATTTACGGAGACTCCCCTTCCTCTCATGACCATTACAAAATCATACACAAACATTCTGCCTAAATAATAAACGTGTAAAGAAACTACATAATCTAACAAAAAAATGAATATGCTCTAAAGCTTTTGCAAGCTTTCTCGGTCAGAAACAATAAGGCCAATCTGTGATGTTGCAGTAAGGATGATGCCACATTCATATTAAATTTTATCTGTTTAATACTGACTTTTTGTAATTTTTTTAAAAATTAATGTTATTTTTAATTCCAGTTTTTACTATTAAATGAACCTAGAATCAGCAATCAAATACTAAAAATAGCCACAACAGTGAATTAAAGCTGGAGAAATAGTGGTGCCACCAAAGGCACTCACTGCTATTGAACCATTAAATTTCTAATAAGATATTGAAACTGAAGGCTACTTATGTAAAAAATTAAAACTAATATTTTTAAGTCTTGACTTATTAAATTTAATTTTCAATGAAAGGTGCTTTTTAGAGCTTTAGATTAAAAAAAATTTAACAAGTAATCTCTTAAATGCTGGAGAGAGAATACTTTGCTAAAAGTTTTATTCTTTAATTCATATTGAGATGACTTAATAATTCAATTGGATGCCACCAGATTCTATCAGAACGTGGAAGTTGATGTATATTGGATTTAAACCTCAAGTCATATTGGACATTTATTCTATTTTGAGTTTTTTATATAATGAATGATACAAAAATACTTGAAAAAATGTCCAAGATGACCGAACATTAAAAATATTAATTATATAAACCACAGTATATGATATTATGAAGTACTGATTGCTGTTAACAAATATCTAGTGCCTTTAAGGCATCAATAATATTATTTCACATGTTAATGACTCTTAGAAATATCCATTTATCTAATCACATTTAAATATTTTGTCATCACATATATATCCAAAATAAAGTTAATTTACCAGTACGTTTCCATTATAAATCTTAGTAAACTTATACATAAATACATATATTTTCATTAAACTAATAGTGATTCAAAGGAATGATCAGTCTTTGGATTCTATCTTTTATAAAATAATATCTGTGAAATTCATAATTCAGCTTTACCCCTGATAAACAGACTCTTACTTCTTAATCATTTTTATCACTAAATACTACCTTGAATATTGAAAATATATTTAACTATAACAATAGTTCATAAGTAACTGTGTCTATATGATAAAGTTAATGCGCTTAAAACCATGTCAATGTTGATTAACTCATGGGTCTAAATGTCCATGTAAGACAATTTATATGTGTTCAATTTGAAATTAAAAAGATTATAATGCTGTTTTTTATTCAATTTTTGGGACATTTCTTGTATACTCCATATACATCTACACACACACTATTTATATATTTTGTCATCTGACTTCTGTGATCTCTTATCAATCTATAAATTTTAGAACTATAATCTGAAAAATTCATATTATTTTATTTAAATAATATTATTTTAGTATTTGTAAATATTGATTATTATATTTAAAAAAGAGACTACATGTAAAGAAAATTAATCTAGAGCTGCAAATGATTTGTCTTCCAAAACTCTTTTATATAAAGATTAAATATTGAAACAGTTAATTATTGCTCAAATCAGATAGATTTTTTATTTTAAATTATAAATGAATAGTCTATTTCTTTTTACATATATAAATTACAACCCTCAATTTACAATAATTTAAAAACAAAATATTAATTACACTAACATATATAAATACATGAGGACAGAGGAAATGTTTTAAAAGACTTGAACAAAACATACAAATTATAAAGTTATTTTTTTAAAAAAAAAAAAATCTCAAATACATAACAAAAATTTTGTATTTTCTTTGCAGAAGTTATTATAACAGCTTCTCGTGAGACTCCTGTAGTTCATACTTTGGGTTTTTCTTGTAGATATGTACATTTTGAAAGAAATAAAGCTAAAATGTTCACCGCATACATTTTATATGCAGAATTGAACTTCCTATTTTTTTCTTTGCATAAATACTTGCTGCCTCAATTTATTTCCAGTTGCATTGGGAATTTAAACTTTTTATCATTGCATATTCAAGTTGTAATTGTATGCTCTGATGAGACTTTGAGCAGTTGGTGGCTTTTCCCAGCTTCTACCTACTGAGAGTTATGTTAGTTTCTATAGTATGCAGCTTTCAAAGAAATTTTTAAATAACCTACTTTATATATGTTCTGTGATTTCACTTTTTTTTCCTTCAAATCTTAAATCCAGTAAATATTTAATTAAGTGTTCTAGAATTATTTTAAGTAATTTCTGGAAGTAAAACTAAAAAGTTGGATTTTTATCTAATTATAGTTGTATCTATTAATTAAAGCAAAACCTTGTCATTAATCAAAAAATGCAACTGTATAACAACATATAACAGTCCATCTTAAATTTTTTTTAATCTTCTTTTGTCTATTTTTTAAAATCAAAATTTAATTTTAATAATCTTATCTTCTTCTTTTTTAAGTGCTATTTTCTAATGAGTTTGCCTTATTTAATTATTTTTTCTTAATTAGTGTGACAATTTTTATTATATTGTAATTGAAATACCCAGTCATTTTATTTTTAAAAACATTCACTTTTTTTTTTTATTCTAAATCTTTTAGTTATTGATTACAAATTAGTTTGGTACATTATTTTAGATATATATTACAAAATATTTTTTAAAATTTTGTTTTAAAGAATTTCAAAGCTTCTTTTATTATTCTACCTCACAGCTGCTATTTACTAACACTCATGTGTAAGGCCACCTGAGCAACAATCTATTTCAGTATGTAATGCTTCCATATATATATATACACACAATATTTATTTCAGTTTTTCTTTTTCTTTTTAGGAATGTGTTGGAATCTAGCAGTATTACTTCTAGTCACCAGAAATCACATTATAATATTAGTCACCTTTAAAGCAAAAAAAAAAGTTGATTCTTTAAAATTAATTGGCTGTGGTCACATGTATCAATAAATTGCTTTTATTTTGTTTAGCTATTTAATTGTTGCTCTATTGTAAAACTATATTTTATTTCAAACAGTATTATTTTAATTGGAGGACCAATTCTTTATAATATACACAGAGAGAAGTTAATATTGATATTTATCAGAATTCAATAAGTAAATAAATATATATATATACATTAGCACTTATTATATACATTTATACTCATTTATTATTTAGCTGCAATAGTGATCCCAATGAACTAAGTGAGATGCATTGTTTATCTTAACTGTTTAATGTATGGAAATTACATTATATATAAACTGGTTTAAGATCAGTTATCTACTAATGTTTCATAAGAGGATACAGATTTATAAGGCTGGTGTAAGATTTATACTACTAGTTAGTCATTTATTTACATATATATATGCAGAAAAAAATTGTAGGAGCAAAGGTGATTTTAATTTTTACTAATTGCATAGAATGTTTCTGCCAAATGTCAGATTCATTACACAAATATAAACATATCTCTGGCATATTAATAAATAAAGTAATACCATTTTTATAATAAATTATTTACTATGAAAGTTTTATCTTTGTGATCATTCTCAAATATATATTGGTCAGATAAATATCTTAATATGATAAAAAAAAATTATAGTAAAATCAAATAAATTAAATATATATATGCCACACATACACATGTAATATGCATTTGTCTTCTCTTTTACATTCAGAATATCACATACACTCACATATATATCTTTATTAATTTATTCAGATTAAATACAGATCAAAAATATATTTACACAAATGCAAAAAATATAAATTATATCCATTCTGATTTCCAACCAGAGAAAAAATTATTTATTTTGGAAAACAACAATTTTAGTCTTTAATTATTTTAGATATAGTTATTATAAAATTTAGATACAATCACCCATGAAATGAATCTT